>JAQZBX010070946.1:0-15338 GCA_029593785.1 Cabassous unicinctus
AATTGATTTTTTTTCCTATTGGTTCCCTAATATAGGCAACACTGTTCCTGCTGCTTTTCTGGGTTGGAGATTATGTCATAAATAAAGAGATTTGCTCCCTATTTCCATGTGCTTATCTTTAATAAGTTAAGAACTCAACAAGCTTTAGGAGGACTTGAAATAAGCAAGAGATCCGGTGGTGGCTTTGGCTTTGGAGGTAGCAGTGACAGCTTAATTTCAGCAGAGGGGGAGGCAGATGGCTGAGGCGTGGAGGGGGAGAATTTGCATTCTTTGGGCTTCCTGGGGCAGCTGAAAGAGACAGAGAAGGGTGGGAGAGATTGCTGGGGAAGGAAATGGATGGTAGCAGAAGCGTTGGAATGGGTGAAAAAGGCCCAGGGAGTTGGTTAAGAGTGTGGGTTCTAGAGCCAGGTAGCCTGGGTTCAAATCCCAGCTCCACCATTGCTCACCAGCTTTGTGAAGCCTTGGACAAGTTACTTAGAATCTGTGTCTGTTTCCTCATTTTAAAAATATGGCTAATAACAATATCTACCTCATGGGTTGTTGAGTGGATCAACAGGTAAAGTGCTTGGGACAGAGCCTGGCATGGATTTCGTGCTGAATATTTGTGTGATTATTAAGACACCCATCAAGGGAGTAGATGTGGCTTGAGTAGTTGAGCGCCTGCTTCCCACATGGGAGGTCCCGGGTTCAGGCCCTGGTGCCTCCTAAAAACAAAAAACAAATAACAAGCAAGCAAACAAAAAAAACCAACTCAGGGGAACCAATGTGGCTCAGTGGTTGAGCACCCACCGCCTTCCCACATATGAGGTCCCGGGTTCAATCACTGGCCCCGGTACCTCAAAAAAACAAAAAAACAACAACAAAAAAAGGACACCATCCAATTCAGTGTCTCAACAGTTGCTGAGCCCCTGCTGTGTATCAGGCCTTGCCTGGGCGCCACAGATGAGTGACATGCGGTCCTTCAAGACTCACCCAGCCCAGCTGGGACCCAGCCCTGTGACCAGCACAAGCTGGCAGCACGCACAACCGGGGATCCACAACAGGAAAGAGGCACTCTAGAAAGGGAGTGGTTACATTCTTCCTGGGGAAGCTGCCATCCTTTGTCCCTGTCTCAAGGCTTACCACCTCTCCTTCAAGCTGAAAGTAAGCAGAAATTGGGTGGCACGTGCAGCAGTAACCCTACTCAAGACAGTGCAATTACCACCAGCCTTTGTGCACTTAGCAAGGAGGACCAGGTTGCACTCTTCACTTGCAGCATCTCACTTCATCCTAAGCAACCCTGTGAGGACAATACTACTACTATCTCCCATTTTACAGATAAATAAACTGAGGTAAGAGAAGTTAGGTAATTTGCTCCAAGCTTTGGAGCTGGTAAGTAGCAAGGTCAGGATTTGAACCCATGTCTGCCAACTTATCCTGCTCTAACCCCTGTCTTCTATTCCTTACACTGCACTTGGAGTCACAAGCGTTAATGAAGCACCACATAATGTGGAAGGCCCTAGGCTAAGAGCTGAGGGGATAGAGAAATGACTAAAACAAGCATTTATTGAGCACCTACCATGTGCCAAGCCCTCCTACAGGTTACCTCGCAGTACTCTTCTGAAAGGCAAGTGGAACCATTTTCCTTTACAGGTAAAGCAGAGGCTCAGAAACTTGGCTGACTCTGAAACCTCTTGACAAGCAGGCATCCTTCCCAGCAGGCCTTGTTCCTGCAAACCTCTCCGGGCACACTGCGCCTGTGCACATCTCCTCCCTCCTCCACTCACAGCAACATCTCCCACTTCATGGAGGACAGAGGGCGGGCCCCACAGCATTAGGACAATCTGTGGACTATCCTATGGATCAGAGAACAGGACTCTTCACATCCCCACTACTTCCCTGATGACAAAATCAAGGCTCAAAGATGGTCCAATAGGGCTGAGACAAGAACCATGCTCCTACCTCCCCTTCCTCAGTGGACTTTGGGGTCCAGTCAGTGATCCCAGGATGCTGCTAACCACATCTCATCAATCTCTGTAGTCTGTCTGACTAGGATTATATGAAGTTCGCCCTTTCATGGGCAATTTCAGAGTAGCTCAGTGTCAGTATGGAAGCTTCCCAATGAGGGACAAGACTAAGAAGCTGCTTTACTCTTTGTTGCAAACAGCCTGAGAAGCGGAGTCCTCCTCCCTTCCTTAAGTCATGGGTGGCCTTTCCCTTTCCCAATGGGAGATGCTTCCATCTCAGACCTTAATTTTTCATTCTCCTTCTCTCCTCCAGGCCATTGTCTGGACCTGTGGATTCTGTTGCTTTAAGGACTGGTGACCTCACAATCAGTTGCCATAGAGACCATTGTGATGTCACAAGCAGAGGACAAGTAGTTCAAGGAGGAGTGGGGGGTGGGAATTCATGGTTAGAATTGAGGGACACTTGGGATTTCTGTCCTGGTTTTCATGCCCAGAAGAGGAAGTGGCCATAGGTGTATCTGGAGCTGAATTCTGACACAAGGGAGACCTGACCAAGTTTCCATGCATTCTCCTGGGACTGAGATGCTCTGAGACCCAAAGAAAGGGTCAATGAACAGGAACATCAGAAACACTCTCCACCACTTTGGGGCTGAGGAAGTGGGCTACTTTTGTGGCATGAAGGAATGAGATTAGATGCCAGAAGGACCCATGTGGCTGGCAGATCTCCCTGGAGGGAAGGATGTTGCCTTGCCTTAGAGAATTTGAACCATGGGAGACACTTGGCCTCTAGAGCTTCCAGAGCCAGTTTAAGTACCTCGTAGAGATAGCACAGGGTATGCTACATTACAATTTGCTGAGACTCTGTCTCCTCGCCCTGGTCTGGGATCTCCTTGGATGCTCTGCCTCTCCAGTATCTAGCTTAGATCTGGGCATACACAAGGTTCTCAATAAATGCTCCTTCGTTCAGCAAGTGAATGAGTGAGAGCATGAAGAATTAAATAGGTGGTTGGGTGAAGGAAAGATGAATGGGCAGATGAGTGGATGGACAAACAGATGGGCAGATGGGGAGACTGGAGGTCATCCCCAAGGTTTGAAACTTACATCTGCCTACCTCTCTAGCTACATCCCATGCCACACTTCTTGTTCTCTACAATCGAGCTGCACTAACCATCTTTTAGTCCTCCCTAGCATTAGACTTTGCACATGCTATTCCTTCTTAGCACTTCCCTCTTCAAATAACTCATACTGATCCTTTGGCTTTCTACTCAATCACCATCTCCTCAGGGAAGCCTTCCCTGACTAGGTTAAACCCCCACTGTAGGTCTCCGCGGCCCTGTGACATCTCCTTCTGAGCACCTGCTGTATTGCAAGGTTTGCATTTACTTAGGTGGTTCTGTGTAATGTCCCCCACACTAGACTGTGAGCTCCGTGCAGGTAGGAACAGTGTTTGTTTTCACTCACCTTTGGATCCCCAGCACTTAGCACAGTGGACATTTAATAAATATTTGTTGGAGAAATAAATTAATAAGTAACTAAACTTGCCCTGCCTGTTCCAAACAGCCCACCCTCCATGGACTGCAGGAGGGGAGAGCCTTTGGGCACAGGCTCCTAGGGATGAACTTGGAGCAGAGGCCAGAGATCCTGGGAACGTGAGATCCCCCACACACCTAAAAAGGCCCACTGGCATCCATGCCTTTCTGACCTGCCTTGGTAGTGTTTCTTGGTTTTTCAAATCATTTAGCTGCCCAGAGCCTTGGTGTCCTTATCTGTACAATGGAGACAATACCAGTACCTATCTCATAGGGTTGCTAAGAGGATGGAAGTAAATCCCCCAGCTCAATTTCCAGTAGTAGTAAATAATAAACGGTGCTATTACTGTTATTTTCAGAGCTCAGGGATAGCCCACATGACTCAGGCTGACTTCCTAAAAAAAATGGGGAATATACTGAATTTTTGGTAATCTGCTTTAAATGCATGTGGTAATCTTTTTTAAAAGGAAATACTTAAACCCTTCTGTAAAATGTGAATCAGCCATGAGTCTGTCCTTTACGTAATTCCAAAACTTCATGACTGCGTTTGCTCAAAGGGGAAAACAAAATTATATTCTCACGTTATTCAAAGCAACAACCCAATCTTGTCTCAAGCACAAAAATAAGTGGGGTGGGGGCGGGGGGGCATATTTTATCCCCAGCCATGGCTCGACCAGGGACAGGGGTTGTAAGGATAATCTGGCAGGGGTATTTGTTCATGCTTCCTATCCTTAGTCCCCAGAGGGTGTAGCTGGCCCTGGGATCCTGCGAGGTTGAGAGCCCTCCCTGACAGAAGCAAACCAGGCTTTGGTCAGTGGCTTCTCCTTCCCATAAACACTCTCAGGTCTATTGACTATCCCCACCCCCAGCTCACTGTCACCCCCAAAGCCCACCTGTCAGGATGGGCCTTGGGGGTGCACCCAGGACCTCCTCCCCCTTCCTCTGGAGCTCATCCCACCTGGGGACCCACTCCCTCATTACATGGTCATCCGCCTCGTCCAGGTCTCTGGCCCCAGAGCAATACCATAAACCCAACACTTCTGGACAGATGTATTTTATGTAAGTTCAAGCACCAGAAATATTGAGTTCAGGGGATTTTATTCCTAAAGCCCTCTATATTTCTCTGGGATTATCACCTGCCTGTGTTCCCTCCCTCTCCTGGTTATTATCTTTGGACCCTTTCCAAGCCAAGCTGCCTTGATTGCTTGGGGAAACAAAGCCTCCCAGCATTCTCCTGTGGATGTCTCTGGGTCTGGTGAGGGCAACCCTGGGAGACCCTTTCTTCTTCCTTCAGCATAACTCTGCAGGTGGCCACACTGCCCCAGGTAGCCTTGGCTTTTAGGAGCTGGCTCCACTAAGAAACTCTCCAAGTATCAGGGAACATTGAGGGGGTAGGAGAAGTGGAGGCCTCAAGACCCCCCATGTTAGGGAGGGAGGGCCATGCTCAGGGCGAGCCCCAGGGTACAGAGGGGAGGGAGGAGGCCAGCTGTTCTCTTCTACTCTGTGCCAACCTAGCCTAACACCAAATTAATGGCATTCAAATGAGATGCAAAGCATTATGCAAATCTAGAGGAAAAGGCCACTCTCACCCAGGCCTTTGGGCTATAGGAAGGCCAGGACGTTGGACCCTTCTCTGGAGGACCCCACAGGCTCCCTTCAACATCAACCCTTGTACCCTCAGCACCAGCTGGTGTGAAGAATCTGATGAGACTGGTGCCGCCCTCTCGAGCTGCTCTTAGCTTGTGCCTATTCTGGCCTCACCTCCCGGGCACTCAGGGCCTCTTCCTTTCTGAAATGATACAAAGGCAGCCCCAGAAGGTGGCCTAACCTCCCTCTGGATGCCAGGATTCCAGTTCTCCACTCATCAGCAGTGTATGCAAAGTAGGTGTGGGATTTTTTGCATCTATTTAACTGTCCATTAAAATGGCCCCGCGTCCATCACCTCTGCACAGTCCCAGGCTTCCAAATTGCCAACCCCTGCTGCCTGCAAGCACCATGTGGTTCCTGCGCCTGGTAATTGCTGTGGTGTTTGTTGAGCTGTATTTGCATTTGATTGCCATTTAACTTTCCATCTTTCTCCTTCAATCAAAGGGGGGATTGGGCTTTTGCAATTGATTATTCGTTTTTATTTTCAGCCCCTTGGTGGGTTTTCAAAGAGCTTCCTTTATTAGCACCACAAACTTGAGCCCTGGAACTTCTCCTGCCACGTGAAGGGGGAGGCCTCCTCCCACCCAGCTCAGGGCTCCCTATGTGAAAATAATCTAGCCAACATCGTGAATTTTAAGGACCATCACTCATCTCCCTGTTCCAGCACCTTCCATATTTCTGCTCAGCCGGTGGCATTAAACATTTACGGAGCTGTGGAGGATCAAAGGCCTCAGCTGGAGGGGGGTGGGGGGGCAGCAGGCTGGAGGCCTAGGCATAGAGATGGAAAGCTGTCCACAACAAACTACTTTCTGCTGCTGTCTCCATCCACCCTGGACTCTTGCTGTAGTTGATCCGCTGCTGCTCCTGGAGCCCTCCTATTGCCCTGAGATTCGACTTTGGGTAATCCAGGAAGCTTGCTGGAACCCTGGCATCCCTGACTGTCCCGGATGCTGCAAGGTCTGGGAAACCCTCTGAGGAGTGGGTTTTGGTGAGCAGGCTGCTCTCTGCCTCTGGAGCCTCTGGAGTAAGGTGACAGTCCCTGTCTCTGCTTCCCTGAAACCCCAAAACCTGCTTGGCTCCACAGAAGACTGGTTTGAAACCTGTGTTAGAGGAGAGTAATTTTCTCCTTCTCTCACTCAGAAAGCAAACGTCATTCCGGCAGACATCAACATAAGTCACCAGTATGCCTGTGATCCCACAAATTGACGGCCTGTATGGAAGTGGGGAAGTGAGGCTGGCTTCTCCAGAGATGTGGGATGGATGTCTGGCACTGTCTGGGAAGGGGCTGCGAGGGAACCAGGGATTGGAGAGGGTGCTGTGAGCCCCTTCTTCCTTCTCTCAGGCTCTCAGTCTAAACCCAGCCATTGTAGCCCAGACCCTCCCCGCCTCCTGAGTCAGCATGAACCCTTCAACTCCTACCACCTGCCATGGTTCTTGAAAACCCACTTCAATGAGTCCAGACTTCCCATTTTGCTGCAAATATCTTTGGGATCGGGTGACCCCTTCAGTGGAGCCACCAAGGATGTCCTGTGGCTTAGATAACTATAAAGCCTCTCCCAGCCTGGCCCCAGCCTATTTCAGCCCTTCTTCCCACTTCCTTGCAGGAACTCTGCTCTGACAGAACCAGTCTTGTATCTTATCACCACTTGGCACTTGCATAAACCATTGCCTCCCACTCTGGATGTCCTCCCTCTTCCTCTCCATTGACTGAGACCTAAAACATATTCAAGACTTGGCTTCAGCCCACCTGTCTGCTGTGTGAACCCTTCCCTGACCACCCCCCCGCAACCCTCAGGAGAAACAATTGCCCCCTTTCCATTACCTTACAGCACTTATTTGTGCTAAATGAGCGCCCAATGCCCTGGGCTGTAGACTTTTCCCCCCATGTAGTCACAGATATTTATAGAGCATCTACTGTGTGCTGAGCACTGGACCAGGTTAGGGATAGGTGAGACAGACATGGTCCCTTATTTCAAAGCTAGTAACCTAATAGAGAAGACAGGCAATTAAGCAAGCAATTACATAGACAGAGGAAGCCCCGACCTTTGGGGGCAAAGAGCCAGGTGAGGGACACAGTATGGAGAAGTGAGCCAACTGAGGGGAGCCTTGCAGATCCAAATCCCCCCAGGCTGTCACTTTCAAATGTGTACTGACTTTTGTACTCTATAAGCCTTCAAGACCTGTCTATACAACTGAATGCCCTCTAGGTCATCTCACCATCTTCAACTTACGGATGATGCTGAGGTCTGGGCAGAATGGGCCCTTTGAGGGCCTGGGATGGAGCTGGGTAAAGGTGCTTGACAGAAAAGCCACTGATTCCCAGTTTGTCCCATGCTCTGTCTAAACCTAACTGGGAACCCATCACATGTTGACCATCTTCAGGAGAAAGGGAGAGTTCAGGTGTATTACTACTCCCAAAATGCAGTGCAGACATCCTCTGAACTCAGGGCAGAGTGCTGCATTCTGGGACTTGTAGTCTCAACTGGACCCACTCCCAAATGCATAGGTCAGTTCAGGCAGCAGGGAGGGTGATGTGGTAAGTTCCTAGGTGGTTCCTCTCACCTTCCTGCCTGTGGGTAATGCCCAGCCCATCAGCCCATGAGCCAGCTGCGAGGAGAGTCATACAATCCTGCCATAGCCTCCCAATCCCCATGAATCATCCTGGCATAGAAGGGTCACCCCTGACTCACCCTCCTCTGCCCAATCTCCCCAGTCCTCAGGGCCCAGGAATGAGGAAAGAGCTCAAGAATACCTCCAAGGAGGAAAGGAGGGGTCTCAAGACATTTGCCAGTATTTCTCCAAACTTCCCTCAGCCACAGAACCTTCCACCTCTGTTCTGTTCCTCTTCCCCTCCTCTGCTGGCAATTCTCTTTCACTTTCCCCTCTGCACCTTCTTTCCTGGATCCCTCTCTTCACCTCTGATCCTTTTATCACCTCCGCCTTCCTGCCATCCTTCTGCTACTGACCTCTTTTTTTCTCAGCTTCTCGAAACAACTGTCCAGAAATCATCTCCCAGCGTCTCCCTCAGCTAATTCCACACGCCACCTGCCTGCTGCTTGGGATTCTTTAGAGAAGGATCTGGAGAGAATCCGATGAGTGGAGCTGGAAAGCTGTGGGAACTGTAAGGACCACAGGACCCTCTGAGGAGAGTGAGGTGGCAGAGGTCTTGCCACCTGCTTCCAGGATGGAGTCAGGGAGGATATTGTACAATGACTGGGATCTGGAAGCTTTGGGGGAGGAGTGAAGTTCATGTGAAAAGAACTAAACACAAAGCTGTCCCCTCCCCAGAGACAATGTGAGCTTAGTCCTCATCTTCCTCTATAGGGAATAATAATACCAGGCACAGGGCCATGTCCCTTCAGGTGGGCCCATCCCTGGAGCCAGAAAAATCAACAGCCTCAGGAATAGCACAGGTGTGACTGCCCCCTTCCTGCTCTGTGACTCATTGGTGCTCCTCAGCCCAAGCAGAGCCCTGAAAGCTTATTTTTCCATGCTTTGAATGGTACAGCCTCCCTGGCTACCCCCCAGGGCTTCCTACAAGTCTCTTTCTAAAACAGCCATAGAGAACCCCTTCCTTACCTATGTCTGTCTAATTTTCTCTCCCAGTTTCAGGAACGTGAGCGTGGACTGGCATCAAATGTCTGTGCAAACTGGCTGGCACTGTGGCTTCTCTGACCTGCCAAGGGGCCAAGGCAGGGTCCTGGAGATCCAGGGCTGCATGGGGATCCAGGCTACTACCTTCAGCTGCCCACAGCTTGGCCCAGGTTGTCTTCTGCCAAGTGAAGAATGTCTCCCCAGGACACGAGTGCCACTGGCTTTTAACAATAATATCAGGATAATTAAGCTTTTCTGTGAGCACAGTTTGCTGCTGATGCAGCTGCCTGGAGCCCTGGCATTTATTGAGCGCAAAGTAATAATTTATTGTCCTTTGTACGCGGAAAAGCCATCTTCATTATCGGCCCAGGATGTAGCTGCCACAAGGGCACGCGTGCCTCGCCAGCTGCCTCACTCGCGGACATTTTCCCAGGTCATCCTTTGCGCCCTCAGGTATCAGGATGGGATGGGAAGAGGTGGGGAGGGATTGCTGGAGAATCGTGTTAGAACCCCACCTCCTTGGGCAGGCTGCTAAAGTGCGAGAGGGTGGCAGGCTTGGCTGGGCGTGGGCAGAGCGGAGAGGGGCGAGCCGTGTGCCCACATTAATAGGGCAATTCTTCCCCTGAGCTGGCGGCGGCTCCGGAGCCTGTGCTCCTGCCGCCGAGTCTTTACGCCTTTGCTCGAGACTTTACGGTAAGCCGCTCCTCCCGCGCGCCCGCCCCCAGCCCCGCGCAGCGAACCCCGCGCCGACGCCAGGCGCTGGCCGTGGTGCTGATTCTGTCAGGAGCTGGCGGCGGCGGCAGCGGCGGCCCCACTCCGTCTTCTTCGCCGGACCCGGCTCTGTCCCGGCTCCCCGCCGAGCCCCCCGCCCTCCTGCCGCGGCCCCGGCCCGGGGCGCGGCTGCAGCAGGCACCATGCACCTGGCAGCCCTGCTGCTCCTGCCCTCGCTGCTGGCGCTCCTGGCTCACGGTAAGGGACTCGGGCGTCCGGCGGCAAGGCAGGGGCGGCGGCGGGGTCCCAGGGGATTGTGACGGGGAGACCGTCCCGGCTCTCTGCTCCACACGTCCGGCCGCCCAATCCGGGCACCGCGCCCCGCAGCCTACTCTGACCCCCGCGTGGGCCAAGCCGGGCTGGGCGCGGGCTCCGCGGGCGGGAACTGCCGCGGCTCCCGCCATTCGCGCCCGGCCGAGACCTCGCCTTTAATCATCTCCCCGGATCTAATGGGATTTCTCTGCTGCAATTCATCACGCCACCCCCTCCCCGCACACACACTCACGCGTTCACTCGCGCGCTACCTCGGCACATTCCAGGCTTCGGGGGGCGCCGGGGCGCGCGGGGGTGGGGGCGCGGGCCGGTGAGTTGGGACCTCCCGGCTGGCGGTCCACGGTCCCGCCTTCCCTGCCGCCCGCCAAACTTCGCTCGACTTTGCCGCCCGTTTCGGGGCCTGCCTGCAGAAAGATGGGGACGGATGGCGGCCGGACCAGGGGTTGGGACGTCCCTCGCCTCCCTCCGCCTTGGCGCTGCCGTGCTGGAGTCGGAACCTAAGGACACAATTCCGGGGACAATCTCGGGGAGCCGGTATCCCCATCCGACTCCTTGCTCTGTCCTGGGCTGCGGCCGCCGAGGTCCCGGGACAGAGACTCTTTCCTCCCCGAAGTCCTTTCCTTGCACGCGCACCCCCGCTCATGCCCCAAGCTCGGCCTCCCTCCGGATCTGCCTTTCTACCTGTCCCCGCCCATCCCACGGCCGCAGACTCGTCGTGGAAGACCCGACCCCCACCTCCGCTCGGAGCCGGGTCCCCAACTTCATCGGCCCTGGGTCGAGGGAAGCTCGGCCTTGGAGTGGGCAGCAAGGGGTGTTAGGAAGAAGATAGGGTTTCTATACCCCGAGAGAGGAAGTTTTCTGAGTCTCCTCTGGCCCTACCGTCCCGGTTAAAGCAAACTCTCAACAAAGCTATGGACGTCCGGGTCGTTCTTCCGCTGCAGCCAGTCGGCTAGTGGGGTCGTCCGACCGCGCTTGGAGTTGGAACCCGCCGCCCTTTGCCATATGGGTCGTGGAACCTGAGGCCGAGAGGGAGAAGGTGGGCATTTCTAACTTCCTTGCTCGATCCTTACAGGCAGCGTCAGAGGTCAGGGCAGCCGGGCCTGGCTGGGCCCCTGGACGGCACTTTTCTTCGCTCTGCGACCCCAGGGACGCGGAGGCCTCTCTCTGGGCCTTCTTTCTCCACCTGAACGTAGTCTTGTGCTTTCATCCCGCTGCCTGGCTGCCCACACAGGGTCCTCAGGAGGCACCGAGAACTCTAAACCATGTGCTCCTGTTGGGGATAAGGTCCTGCAAGCCCCAGCTGCCCGGGGTGGGGGAGGACCAAGGAGAAGATGGTTTCCAGGCCCAGCAGTCTGAGGGAGTTTGGAGACTGTCTAGGTCCCCCGACCTGGACAGCTTCCCTGGGGTGCAAGCATGTGTTCTCCAGCATGTAGTCTCAGGCTGCAGGTGTGGGTGGGTGTGTGGGTCTGAGTGTGAGTGTGATCAGAGCCTTGTAGGTCTGGGGTGGCAGATCTGAGGTCTGGATGTTGAGTGAGGGCTCAGCAGTGAACGGGTGTGACGAATGTGTGAGGCCACTGGTGTACAGGTGCAGCCACAGCCGGTGATCTCCTTGCAGGGCTGGAGTGAGATTGCGGGTCTCTAAAGGCTGGTGTGGCTGTCAGTCCGAGAATATATGAGCACTGCTGGGGGTACGGGGGTGAATGTTGGGAGGAATCTGTCCTCTCTGGGGCCTCAAATCCATGTGTCCCTAGCCTGTGCCTTTCTCCAACACACATGGCTCTCTCCAGTGCCTGTGGGGCCACACACCCAAGGGGTGGGTGGGGTAGGGGTGCAACTGTTGAGGAAGGACTTTATTTTAGCTCACCAAGGGAGAGGAGGAAATTCCTCACAGTGCCAGTACTGGACAGATGAGAGGGCCACAACCTCAGAGCTTGTGCACCCTCCCTCCCCAGCGGAGCTACAAGGTCCCAGTCTTGGGGCACTGAGTCATCTGCTGGTGGCGACAGTGTGCTTGTCCCTCTCCTGGCTCCTAGGGCCTTCAGCCCATTGAAAGCGAGCCTGTGTCTCATGGCCTTGCAGCGGGCCTGCAGGGCTCTGCTTACAAGCAGACAGCAGCCTGGGTGGCCTAGCACATGGAGGCCTGGCAGGTGGAGGCCACGGGGGCAGGGCGACATCACTCAGGGCCTCGCCCAACTCAGCTGGCTCAGTCCCCTATTCTCCCCACAGGCATCAGGGTATGATTGGCCTCAGGAGTGAGGGGTACCAGGGGATGTGGGGTGTCGGCCCAACCCGAGGCCTGTGCCCCAGCGCCTTCTGCCACTGGAGTAAGGGAGGCTGTGTGGGAGGGGCAGCGCCTTGCTGGGCCTGCTGTGTCAGTTTAATGATTTTTAATGAGCAATTACCTTTAGTCATTCTCCTAATTTCTGAATATCAATAAAGTTAATTAAACTCTGCGTGTGTGAATGTGGCCTGGGGAGAATGCGAAGGTGGAAGCAGCAGGGACTGGGGTGGGGTTGGGCCTTGAGGAGCAGAGGCTGGCTCCTCTGGCTGTGTGACCTTGGACCCGCTGCTCCCCCTCTCTGAGCTCTGGGAGTGTATGATGGGAAGGGGAGAAGGGGATAGCAAGATGGGGTTACTCACCGTCTCAGGAACTGAGGAAGAGTGTCTGGCAGGTGAGG
This sequence comes from Cabassous unicinctus, assembly GCA_029593785.1. NCBI lineage: Eukaryota > Metazoa > Chordata > Mammalia > Cingulata > Chlamyphoridae > Cabassous > Cabassous unicinctus. Next base: position 12,439 of record JAQZBX010070946.1, read on the forward strand.
CCGGGAGGAGGCAAGGAAAGAAGGGAAGAGGGCTTGGCTTCCAGAAGCCCCAGTGCTGCAGGGGTTAACAAGCCCAAGCTGCCGAAACCTAAAATGGTAATTGCTGTTTCCTGCAGACTCCTTGGAGGGTGCAGGATTCTGACAACACATTCCTGAGTCTGGGGGCTGCAGCAGCAGCCGACACCAGGTCGTGCTCCCCACCACCCAGTCTGGCACTACAGGGTCAGGAAATAGGTGCTGGGGACAAGGCCCCAAGGGAGATATTCTGGATTCCACTTAGAGCCCCAGAAGTTGACATGGCATGCAGGAGGCTCCCCTGGGCTTCTGAGGAGACTAGAAGACCCAGAGACTGCCATGGGTGGGAGGGGAAGGCTGGGTTGGCTCTTCGCCCCTCATGGGCCTAAGGCCATCAGGCTTGGCAGGCCCTGGCAGCAGGCCCAGCCTCCTCAGCTGGGTGACAGCTTAAAATGCCTTGGGGACATGGTGGGGTGCTAATGGGGAGGAAGGAGACACGGAACTGGGCTTAATTAGAAAATGGGCTTAATTAGAAATTGGCTTCCATGTTCCCCTTCCTGCCCCTGTCCCTGCCCCCGCCCCCCCCCATGGCTGCCTAAATGATGGGGGCATGTGAGAGAGCCTGATTCCTTAGCCCCTCCCACCACCTAGCCTCAGGTCCCCGTGACTTCTCTCGCCCTTCTTGTTCCTACCTCTCCAGACCCCTAGTCCCATCCAGCACCTGGCTTGGCTCAGCTTGGGGCTGCTGCGCCCACCTGGGCGGAGCTGTCAGGGCTTGGAATCTTATCCCCAAGAAAAAAAGGTGTGGAAAGGACCTATTGGCAAGTATTACTTTAGCAAAGGAACCTCTCAGCTCAGATGGTTAGGAGCTTAGGCTCCTTGTGTAATCTCAAGCAAGCCCCTAATCTTTCTTGGCCTCCACTTTCTGGAGCATTCGATGTAAAACTGCATCAAGTTCATGGCTGCCAAGGCTGGGAGTCCATCAGGGACTCCCAGAGCCTGTCAGTCATGCAGATTTCTGGGCCTCCACCTTACTGGCCTGTTCTCAGGGAGAGGGAGCTGGGATCCATATGCACTGTCACACTCAGCATTCCTGAGTGTGACAGTGCTGCCCACCCAGGCCAGAAGCTGGGATGTGGGAAGCAGGTACTAGGAGGTCTTCAAGGCCCCCTCCAGACTTGAGACTACAATTCTAGCAGGGAAGCGGGTCCAGGAAGCCGACTCAGCCAAACATGCCAGTGGAGTTTCAGCTTCAGTTCCCCAAACCAGCCCCATTCTCAACAGCCCTTGCTGTCTCCTCTGCCTGAAATTCTTTCCCTGCCCTGTGCCATCCTGGCTCTCACTCCACCTCAGGCTTCAGGTATCAACTTAGCTGGCACTTCTTGCAATTCTTCAGCACATATTTATGGGGCATCCCAGCCTGGGTCTGGGACTCTTCTGTGCTCCCACCATGCCCTGGTGTCCCCCATCAGGCCACCCATTTATTAGTCAGGAGCACCTGCTTGCTTGATGCTCCTACCCAGCAGCAAGGCTGATCTCAGAAAGGAGGGCACCAGGTCTATCTTGCTGACCTCCATAATTCCTATTTCAGAGAAATTTAGGATCAGCTGCTGGGACGGAATGGTGGGGTGGGCACATGGCAGCTGGGTTTGCGTAGCAAGCACACTATTTTTACATAGATTGTATGTTAGATTTTTTTCTCCTTCCTAACAGTTGGCCAATTATCCCAACTGTAAATTATAGCCTTTACTTAGGTTTTTTTTCCTTCCACAAATTAAGCTGTCATGCCGTCAGCCTGAGGTCGCTTGGGGGTGGGGTGCTGATGGCCATTCTGAGAGGGCTAAAGCCTCTCCCCAGCCATCCTTAATGCCACTTCTTGGGTCCCCAGTGGCACAGAGTGTAGCACATGGGAGACATTGAAAAATGTTGAATTAATTCATGGGAGTTGCACAGGGAAATAGCTACAGAGTAAAGCTAGGAGCCCAGGCTTCCTGACCGCCCTCTCACAGGATCTACCCACCCCCTCTGCTAGCTGAGAGGGATGCCCTGAGTGAACTTAAGGACCATGGTAAGGGAAGGGCAACCATATTTCATCTGGCTCCATAGGCCCCTCTTCTCAGCTTCGGACTTGCCCTGGTCCAGTTTGGAGGGAATGACATGGAGCCTTGGAAGCAGCTCAGAGCCTGGCAAACCCTTCAATCGAGAATACCTAGGAGGTATCCGAGACCACAACAATTCAGATCCACAAGTCTTCACAGCTCCTAAAAGAGCAGTCCCTGGGGTACTTCCACCCACCATCCATCCATCCATCTATCCATCCATCCATCCATTCATTCCACAAATATGTACCAAGGTGTGAGGCCTGGCCCAAGACCCCTAAGGGCCCAGCCTTCACAGGTCAGACCTTTCGTAAGCCTTTTCCATTTAATACAATAAGAGACAAGTTATCCCCACTTTATATATAAGAAAACTGAGTTTCAGAGAGATTAAGTCACTCACTCCGGATTTCACAGCCATGCCTGCCCATTTTGCTAAACCTCACTGCGGCCAGCACTGTGTCTACTCCCCCAAATTGCAGCAGAGTTTCATTACAAGCAGATGGGAACCAAGAATAGTATCACTATCCTAATAATAATAATAATAATAATAGCAGCAACAATAATAGAGAACATTTTTAGGTACCAACTATGCCTGTCACTATACTAAGTGCGTTATATGCATTAACTCAATTAGTCCTCATATCGTCTCTGAGATATAGAAGTATTATCTGCATTTTACAGGTCAAGTTCAAGCCCATGTTGTCAGCCAGACCCAAGACAGAAATGGCCCCTAACTCTCCTTTAGCACCCATTTCTGGTGATGCCAGTTGCTCATCTCCCTGAGGT
>JAQZBX010070947.1:0-15329 GCA_029593785.1 Cabassous unicinctus
CGTGTCTGCTTATCTCCCCCTCGCTGTGAGGTCCCGCTACATCAGGCCCTCGCGCAGCGCGGGCCGGCCTGCCCTCACAAGGAGGCCCCGGGAAGCGAACCCGGGGCCTCACACGTGGTAAACGGGGGCTCTATCGGTTGAGCCACACCCGCTTCCTGTTGTGCGGGCTTGCTGCATCAGCCCACTAGGCTGCGCGGGCTGGCCTGCCCTCACAAGGAGGCCCCGGGAAGCGAACTCGGGGCCTCCCATGTGGTAAACGGGGGCTCTATCGACTGAGCCACTCCCGCTTCCCAATCTATATTACTTCTGAATTCACTAAGTTTTTTCTTCTTTTATTAGTTTAACAAAAATTATTTTGTGCCACTATAAACTAAGCCATAGGTTGGGTGGCAAATGTATAGCAAGTCTTGCTTCCTTGGAAATGAGGCTATTTTCACCAGAACACTTTATTTAATAAAGGCCTTTAAAATTTTTTTAGGCAATAGGTAAGTTAAATCTGACACTATATTTCACAAAGCTCTTTTTCACTGAGTTTCTAAATCAGGAAGTTAGAATTTAAAAAACTGGAATATTTTCAGAACAGGGAAGCATAATCTGTAGATTTCTTTCTTTAAAAATGAAGCAAGCAAAATCATGTCTGTGCTTTTGACAACTTAAGAGTTTTAACTAGGAAATGGAAATTGAAGATAAAAATAAAAGGCAAGAGTAGTGAGTTTAAAATATGCTCCAGACAATCTCTGAATATCTTCAGCTTAATTGCATATTGTTTCAAGACCTAAATCTTCAGGTCCCCACGTCCCCTTTCCTGAAAGGAGCCAGTGTGAAGCAGGGCCATGACCACTCTTTTCACCACCGTTTCTGTGGTCAAGTTTTACAACACAGCACTTCAAAAATAGTTATTCATGTACTTTATATTTAGCCCTCAGATTATGGAAGCTTAGGTGGCACTTTAAATTCAAACATGAAGTTCAAGACCACTAACATTTTAAATAGATAGCATCTATAACAAATATATTGAGAACATATATCATTCAGCAAGATTCTGACAATGTGATGCACTATGTGGCAATACATTTAGGATCTGTTAACACAGAATACTCTACTCAGTGCAGACTTATAAAAATACGTATTTTAAATAAATTATGCTTTTCACAGTAAATTAATATTTATCACATCCTCATGATCTTGGCATAATGTTGTTTTGAAAGAATAGAAGTAGACATGTGCAAATTAATTGTGCTCATCATAAATGTCAACTCAATTTTTTTTTTCTTTTTGGGGATTCATATGCAGAAAAGCAAATGTGTTCCCCATGTTTTGTCTGGTCTGCTATGGATAAGACCCTATTGTTTTAATCCACCTGGTCTCCCCTACAGTGTAGCATGCTAATTCAAGCAAGCCCTTCCTGCAGGCAGATACGGTAAGTCCATCTTTATGTCCATTTTCTCAATGAAAATCTGTTTCTAGGAATGAATCCTTCAGTTGACAAGCTCGACAAGCTCTGGTGGCACAGTTTCTCCCACTGCTCATAAAAAGGAGAGCTGATTCTGTGGTGGCTGCTGTTTATAACTGAAGGTGATAAGCCTTCTGCCATGGCACAGAATGCACCTGGGTGACATGCCTGCTGTGTCCCTGTGAGGGCTCCCCCTAGGACAGGTCACAACGATAAAGTATTGCTGTGAACATGAGCTCCATTATGTGTGGAACAAATTCTCCCTATTCATGAGGGACCAATCTGATTCAGTTTTGTAGATTTTCCATGGAATTCCACACGTGAACCAATGACCTAAAAGAGTTAACACTCAGAAGGGAAAGAAAAGAAATCCCTTCAGTCAGGAGGATTTGAGAGTGTCCACTGTGCTCTAAGAAGGACATGAGACTGCTCCTCTGGTACGCAGTGTACACTCCTCTTCCTGCGACACAGCCCTTCCTAAAGTATCGTGAAGAAGGAAAGCCCATGGCACCTTGCCAAGGCATGCTCAAACAGGCTTTTAAACCCAGGCAAAAAGAGTGAACGTTTTGCATACAGGGGTTCTTGGTGACTTCCACATTCAAATTTCAGGTTATTAACTTGGTAACAAGATCATCACTTCTTAAAAATAAACGCCACAGGCACATCAGGGGTGGAGGCCTTAGCTGTACCAGCTGAACAAGCCCCTCCTGCAAGTAGCTGCTATCATTTCAACCATTCCTCGGTCATTTTCAAGCAGCACAGAGGGTTTGTGCTACCACTGGCAAGACCATAAGCTCTGGGGGCATGCATCCATTCCCATCTAATGACACTGGGTAATTAAAAAAATAGATATCCATTATCTACCATGTAGCTGTAATTTTTTTACGCTTATCCCTAAAAATATTGGGTCTTGTATCCCAAATCATTTCACATTTTGGAAAAGCTCTTTTGCTGTGTAATGAATTAACACCCAGGCTTCAGGTACAAGGTCACTTCATCTTAAATAGGACTCTTATTCTTATGCATAAATTGATAAAATTTATGCATTGCTGAAAATTTTATATCAGGTTATTCATAAGGACAAGTTGTTCCCACTTGGCTAAGTTGAAGATGATCAAAACATACACTGAGCCAGAAAGCTTCTAAACAGACATGCACACACACATGCCTCTTAGGGACGGGGAAGAAGCTGAAATGATTAGTCATGGAAGACCATGACCCAAGTAGCACCTGTTCTATGTGAAGCAGATCAGTCTAATCTTAACTTGTCATTGCTCAAATGGCTTTAATTTAATAAAACGTCTTAAAGTTTTAATTAGTTAATTTATTTTTAATGAATTCAATTCCTAAGAAGAGTGTGCCCTCCAACATTCTCCACTTGTCTAGTATTCCATCTTGGGTATTGGTTCTGCAGTATTTTGCCGTATATTACATTAGAAGACCCAGGAAAACTCTATCCAGTGGGTTTCCCCTTAGAAGAAGCAGCACCTTACCTTGCATGAAGAAGGAGCTAGGGAAAGTGCTGGCTGCTGGTTTTGAGGAAGGATAACCTGGCGAGTCCCTATTGTAGTCGGCAGTGCTTGCTGATGGGGCATAAACCTGAGGAAGAAGAAGTCATTTAGTTTTGCTTTCTACATTGACCAGAGTATCTCAAGGATCATCACTTTACAAGAAGCAGGAAAAAAAATGCTAAATTTCTACCATGTTCAGTCTCAAGCTGATCAAACCCTAGAAACACTGCCCCTTTCAAAATACAAAACAAGAACAACAAAAACCAGTATATTTGTATGAATGAAAAATAACCAGGTATGCTATTAACCAGTCACAGACTAGAACATTGCAAACTATGTCTATTTGCCCTGGAAGTATAGGCAAGCTTTTTAAAAAAAAAACAACACATGGACAGCCCATGAGCATGTGGAAGGGAAAAATGGAAAGATATCCATCAAGCCTCTCTCTTCTACTCTAGCTTTCAATTAAAATTTTCACTTTTACACACAGAGAGAGAAGGAAAAGAGAGAGTAAGGGAGAGAGAGCATGAACTATCCAAACCACATAAAATGATAAATATATCTTGGATTACTAAATTCCCACAGTGTCAGCTTTTTACAGAGAAGCATGAAAAAGGCCACGAAAAGGCTGGATCTACATAAAACCACCAAAAATCAGGGTGTGCACAGGAAAAGGGGAAGCCCTCCTTTTTGGTGCTTATAATATTTGTGCAATAAACTTAAAAAGTATACCCCAAACCCAATGTACTTACATTCGCTTACTAATTAATAGTCATGAGACTTGGGAAACCAGTTCTTCATCAAAAAAAGCCTGTGTATTTTATATGTTTCATTTAAACAGGACAGCAGAGTAGAAAAGCGTAAATTAAGAAGGTATAGTTTAACTTTAATTGCTTTTCCCCCTTGCCTTTTCTGCTAAATATAATTTTTTTAATCCCCATTTACGTTTGCTCCAAAAGTTCCTCTCTCCAGATGGTCGGAAAGACTGAAACACTGTCATCCTCTTGATGAAAATGGATACCTTCCTGCCTCCATTTTGAAGCAGGCAGCAGCTCACAAAATTGGCAGTGAGCCTACAATGATATTCACAGGTCACAGTAAAAGAAAGAGAAATTCACCAATAAAAAGGCAACTGCAGGGTTACCAAAAAATAACTCCCCCCACTTTTTTTTTTTTCTTCACAGCACACATCGAATAAACACCCTAAGAAAAATTATATAATTGCTCTCAGTACACCATGAATCACAAAGTAAGCATTAATACAAGGTTTAGGATTTCACAAAGGATAAGTCCTCAGAGACAGATGTGGGAAAGTATGCATACACATACACACAGACATACATCAAATAAATGCTACATATGCCCCACATTGCCCTTGAAAATCGAAAGGTCCTGGAGATTAAACAAAACAAAAACAAACCAGAAAACCCACTTGCTCTTTAGAAAACAAAGATTTTCCTAAGTCAAGGAGGGATATAAGCCCTTTATTTCATGGGATTTTATTTTTCAATTTTGTTCACATTTTATATGTATCAACAGCGATTTGCTTCTGAGCTCACTATTTCCACAGGGCTTACAATAAAGGAAAAAAAAATGTTTTGCAAGTATCTTTTTAAGGAACTAAGAATAAAACTTAAGCCAGAAATCCAAAAACAAATCAATACCCTAAGTTCTGTTCAGCAAAACCCAGTATTTTCTTGAGAACTATACAACTAACAAACAGTTTGGGAAATATTACCAATTGCATTTAGAGAAGGCCTTGAGAGTGAGTAAAAAGATGAAGGAAACCATCACCTTCTAGGAAAAGGAGAAATTGAAAATGAGATCATCTCATTCTAATGAGAGAATGATTATGATACCATTATAATATATCTACATGATATTAGCCTGACAGCTATTTGGTCTGTCAATACTAATAACATGCCAAATGTCCTCTATATTATGCCCAAATTTCAGAATAAATATGTTTACTATAGAACTGAAAATAAACTCTGATCCATATTATTATAGCATCTTATTGGTAAAACAATTTAAATCAATTCTTTTAAGAAAATAGTTTAGTTTTAATCACATACTCTAAAACATTTTATTTTAAAATGTGTATTACCAAATAACACCTAAGAAAACTCATCCTTTTTTTCAGCATCAAGTACAAATATTTGATATTTCTTTTGGGAGATAAAACCTTTGATTGCTATTGATCATCTAAAAGGAGACTATAAATTATGATCAAGCTCATAGATCTAAGATCACTTGCCCCAAATTCATAAGTACTGTTTGAAAGAAAAAGAATATTTATGGGGTTAAAAAGTTTTTATGATATGCTATACTATGCAATTTCCATTTTCTGGTGTTGTAACCAAAGGAAGACTCTTTAAATAAGATGAAAGTCTTAGCTAACATGAAATGGATGCTTGTTTATAGATTTTTAAAAGACAATTTCTGCATAGTTGATAAATTCCCTTTATATCTTCACTTAAAGATCAGGTACAATGCTATGTCCCTTTCATCTATTCTGTTCATCAACTTTCCCACTTCAAAATTATTTTTAAAGCTAAGTTCTCTCTATATTTGTTTACATTAGTAAATATTACATATAACTATACTTTTTAAAATTAGAAGGCGTCAAAGCATCTATCTAGTTTAAACTCCACATTTTAAATATGAGGATATTTAATAATGGAATGGTCAAAGCAACTTGCTTTCTCATACATCGTTCTCCATTTTTCACCGTTTGACAGTTACTTTCTTTTAAAATGGTGGTGGAGGGATAAGATATTTTTGACAACAGAGTGACCATGATGTCATAGTTCAGTTTATCTTTAAGGTTTTTCTCTTTAATGACCTGGATGACCAGAGACCTGCTTTGTTATTTTCACTTCAATCAACTCTTCTCCAATTTCTTAACAAATGACTTCAAAATATGGGTATTTAACAGAGGATATTAAATTTGAAAGCTCCCATTCATTTAAAAAAGTTATTATTCTGTGTATATAGACAGACTACTCACACATTTGTTAAATAAAATAGCTTTTGTGAAACTATTATAACAATAACAAGCATCGCAGATCTCATCAAATAGTTGGAATTATTTTAATGACTAACAGAAAATCGGCCCTTTAAAAAATGAAATAAAAATCTCAAACTATAGTACAACATATTGAAGTGCTCCTAAATGAAATAGGAGGAAAGTCTAACAGGAAATAAAAATCCAAAGTTGAGTTTTTCTCCAATAAGGTGGCTTAGATCAAGGTAGCAGGTGGCATTCTGATTCTTCCCACAAGAGTAACTAAGGAAGTGTGAAATTTTTGTTGCTAAATTTGAGGCCGAAGCTCACAGGCCACAGATCTTTTACTGAATTATTTGTTGAATAAAACCTTCATAGAAAACTAATAAAGTACATTGACTATGCAAAGTTGGCACCACTATCTTTTTCTCTCAGAATACAGACACTAAAAAAAGCATACACGTAGAAATTTTCAGTTTTACAAAGTTCCCTAGATAACACTGAACCCTGACATGATGAGAAGTGACAAATGTTTTCATTTTACATATTTAATTTTGGGGAGAGGAATTCAAGAGTATAACTATGGCGCATTCCATCAAATGATCCTGACTCTCCTTGTACCAGCACCAAAGAAACAAGAATACGCTAAGTTCTTCTAAACAGAGTGTCTCTGCCTGTTAGAAAAGAAATACACAAAGCAAGCATACAAGCCAACAAACAAAAGGAAAGGAGTCAGCTCCCTACCCTTTCCTCTCGAAGCTCTCATTTTTATTGGTCTTGACATATCAGTTTCACTTTTGGAGATTTTAAAAAATAATAATGATTACCATTTGTTTAGTGCCTCTTGTGGAATAGCCTTAGTGCTGGGAGCTTCATATACATCATTTCTAATCTTCGCCATTAACCTTACAAGGTGGCTATTGTTATTAGTACTGTTCCCATGGTGCAGGGCTGAAGCATGGTAGAGCCCAAATGGATTGGCCCAGACTGGCCAGAGTCTGACTGTTAACTCCACCATTTATTAGCTAAGCAACCTCGGACCTGTACTTTATCCTCTCTGGTCTTCAGATTCCTACCTGTAAAATGGGAATGAAAATGCCTGTTATGCAAAGTCCTTGTGAGAATTAAATAGTAATAGTATGTGTAAAGCAACTAGAATGTTACTTGGCACATATTAAGTGTGCAAAAAATGGCAGGTGTTAGTGTTATTGTCATGTTGCTGTTGCTTTTATTATCTAGACAAATGTGACTCAGGAAAGGTAAGCCACCTTTGCACATTAAACATTTATCAAGTGGTAAAGCAAGGATTTGAACTGGTCTTCAAAGTCTATGTTCTTTCCATTAAAAATGATTCTTTGCCATTAAAAGGCAAAAAGAGAAAAGAAAAGATATTTTCAATTATCAACACGAGGCTCTACTTTGGTCACAGTTTACAGAAATATTCTTGTGGGGTCTGATAATTAGTTTTGATGAAAATAAAATGTGATAAGGCATGGATACGGTGAAACCACGTTGACGTTAGCGTAATCTGCTTCCTGAGGTGGGAACTGAACTCTGTGGGGCTGTAAGAGCAGTGGCCCTCAGATCACGTATCATGAGTGTAACTGAGAGGGCTGGATGACAGCCGCTGGGGTGTGCCTTTAACATCGCTTCCCCTTCGTGATGCTGCAGGTCCCATCTGAGTATACGATGTCCAAAGAGAATCGGTTCAGAGTAACTGAGATACTGGAATTGAGGCTTTCAGACCCTCCCGGAGAGTTACTGTGTGCTCTAGGATGAGTAGCAGATAGCAAAGCAGAATTATGCCACAGATGCCTGAGCGCTGGCTAGATCACTCAGTAGCTGAGACCTTGGGGGACTTCACAATATTCTCAGCCGTGACAGTTAAATGCTCAGATGCTAAGGGCTTGTTTCTCCTGTGCTGCTGATGTTCGCAGAGGTAGGCATCCACTGGGGAAATACACTGCAGGTGCTCAGCTCACTACTCAGGCACCTGGGCTGCCCACCAGGGAAGAACCCCTTAGGCTGTTAACACTAGCTTCTGAAGGGCTCAGGGGCAGTGTCACCTCCACATTCAGAAGAGCTAAAATGGACACCGCACTTGTTCTATATGAACGAGTTAAAGATATTTTGATAGCTGATCCAGAAAGGTGGGGGTGGGGAGGGGAGAAGTACGTAGAAGAGGCAGCCTCCAGAAAGTACATAAACAGATTTGGCAGGTAGGAAAAATTACCCAGCTCTGGAGTCAGACCAACTGGGTTCAAATTCCAGCTCCCACAATTAGTTGTGAGGACACAGCAAAGCAATCTGTCTCTCAGAGACTTAGTTTCCTCATTTTTCAAGTGGAGCTATTACCTTTCAGGGCTGTTGTGAGGATTAAAGACAATCTATGTCAAACGTAATTCCTAATCTGTCGTAGGTACTCAATAAATGGTGTTATTACTTATGTCTTGCTTATAATTATTTTTAACAAGGTGTCTAGAATGATGCTGTCCAATATGGTAACTGTAGTAGTAAGTGGCTATTTCAATTTAAATCAATTAAAATGAAATAAAATGAAATTTTCAGTTCCTCTGTCACAGTACACACATTCCAAGGGCTCAAGAGCCACCCATGTATGGCCACAGGCTACCATGTTGGACAGCACCCACACAGAACTTGTCTACCATCACAGGAAATTCTAGAGGACAGCAGTGGTCTAGAGTCATGCCTGTTGGTGAGGAGTCCTACTGGACCACGAGGGCCCCCGCTCCTCTGCTAGGACAACTATCACAGTAATGTGAGATTTGCCTTTCCCTTTAGGTTGGGAAAGTAGGAACTTTTCTTTTGGACTAGTGGGAAAGGCACATTCTATGTATCCGTAGTACCTGTCATACAGCTGGTACTCAATAAATGTTGATTTTATTAAATTTCAGGACATTTAGGTTGTGGTTTTATTTATTATTTTATCGTCCCTTATACTAGTAAGTATTTCTTAGAGTTCTTTCTTATATCCGTCTGCCAAAATGTGTGCAAGCAGTTCGAAGCAGTCCACCAGGGAAGGTTATCTGTGGCCCCAGGTTTCTGAATATGTAGGAAGTAAAAGTAAGAAACTCTTAAAAATCACAATTTTGTCTTTTGCCCCTAGTGTCACTGATAAAGGAATTATAGTCAGACATGGTGTGATCACTTTTTTTTGGCAATAAAAGATGGTATCTTTAACTTTTAGCAATTGTGTTTTCACATTATTGAAAATCGGACCCCCTAATCTACTAGCTCTTTCTTTCTCTCTCTTTTTTTTTTAAATCTTTTTATCTTTCCTCATGACAGATGCTCCTTTCTCTTTTCATATTACTTCTCCACCTTCCGCCCTCTGACCTACCTCTTGGCATCATATCTTAAAAGCTCAAATGAATTAAACTTCATTTTACAAATGAGCAAAAAGAAGAGGTTAAAGGACTTACCCATAGACCTGGACAGAGCCCAGAGTTCCTGATTCTTACCCAGTCCTCTTGGTACACTCCTTGCTAAGGTCTCCTTTCTAACTTTCTTATTTAGAGATACTAATGGGCAGTAAGATGGCATGAAAGGTTAATACACAGATTTAAGTAACACAGTGGGGTACCTTACTGTAACAATTAAAAGCATTTAATAATGCTTAAAGGCATGTAACAGTGAGAACAGTCCACAAGTGCAAATAGCCAAAACCAAAAGAAAAAACATAACCACTACAGGAATAAAGATCATTCACCTGATATATTCTCAGTGAATGATATCAAGTAAAGGAATATTTCCTAATGGCAAAAGAATAGCACTTGCCTTCCAAGTGACGGTCAAAAGGCCAATTTGCAGTATTGCTACATAAATAGGACATTTGTTTAGAGACACATACATAACTTTCTGTAGTATACTGACAAATAAATGGCAATTTAAGGGTTACATATAAATTAAAAATTCCATAGGTGTAGCTGTTGGAATTGTGAAGTTTTCATTTCCATCTAAAACGTTTGAAGCTTTTTGAGGAATTGACTGAACAGTTTTAAGAGCCCTACAACAACTCATAACATGAAAAGTTTTACTCCCCAACCTACTTTTACTGGCAGTCTGAAAAAAAATTTATAGTTCACAATTACCTGAACGTGCAAAATGTACCATTCACGTACATGACATTCATATTTTATTTCCCCTAACCAATGACCGACCATTCTTCACTATACCATATTGCATCACAAAAGTTATGAAAAACAATATGCATATGATCCCCCCAAAACAAATTCCCTAGATATATATTTAGAACACAAATCACTACAAACATCCAGCCATACACTCATTGCAAATATCCCATATCATTTTCCCTACCATTCTAGATATCAGCTGAGTCTTGATTATCCATTCATGGGTAAATTAATTCTGAAGCTAAATCCTATACACGAATTTCAGCCAAGAGTTTTATCCTATTCGCCACCCAAATGTCCTTTTCCATATTAACAGGTAGCAAAATTGTACAAATTTTAATTCCTTTCCTTGCTTGTGTCTGTACCGATCAAACTGCACAAATGAAAAATTTCAAAAGGGCCCCAAAGAGGGCAACAAGAAGGAAAAATCGGGAAGTGAGTGATCTGATCTGATCTATGATATATCAGGCGGGCATGAGCACGCAGGGATGGGCAGACCCCCCGGGGCGTTTCCCTACTGGTGCCCCCGCCTGCTGCAACCTCAGGGATGATACAGGGAAAAAAGCGAGCTGAACTGATGGTTAAGCATGCATCAATTGTGTGCAAAGCACATCAGAGCTACAAAAAACCTGGCATTTTTTATGGCCAGCATCTCTACCTTGTTCTGACTTCCCGTCAAATGAAAACACCAGGATATTCGGTATGTTTTTTAATATAGCTAGATGCAGCATGTTTTTCAAATCTCTAAATCAAATTTCAAACCAAGTAAAAAAATGAGCCCATGATCATTTGACAGTTATAGAAATTTATAAGAGAGGGGGGAAAAAATCCTGTTTCATTTAAAAAACAACAGCATTAAGACAGAACCACTAATAACTCTATTAAAAACAATATTTTAATTTAAATCTAGGTAGCATTCTGTTATTTTGGAAGCATTTTCAGCGTGTTATCATTGCAACCCTAAGGCAGGAAAACTGCCAGCCTAGGTAGGATTGGGCAAACACTGCAATGGTCTCATAGACGAAGAACATTTGAGATTTTAAGCTGTTTTCACACGCTATCCTATTGCATTCCTACAACCATCCAAGTGAGGTATGCAGGGAGAGCTGCCAATGAGAAACAAAGAAAAGAAGCAATTTATTATAGTTTCCTAACTTAACTCTCGAGTGCTGGAATAAGACCTGGTCTTAATGCTTGCCGGCCCCAAGCTCTTATCACAGTTGGGTAACAAAACGATGATGGTAATAATAATAGCTAACACTTTACCTACGATATGCTAGACACTATTCCAACAAAAGTGTACACATACTCATTTTGTCTTTATGCAAACCCTATTGTTTTATCATCCCAAATTTACAGATAAGAAAACCGAGGCACAGAGAGGTTATGTAACTTCCTCAAAGACACACAGCTAAATAGCAAAATTCTGATTCAAAATCATGTTGTCTTCTTCCAAAGTTTGAGTTCTTAACCATTACTCTACAGCGTTATCTGTTGATAGCCAAAAATTGTCTCCAGGGTGCTCAAGGACTCCTACCAAAACCCAGCTGTGTACAGTCCTGGGGCCCATATGCTGCTGGGCCATTTAGCACGCAAAGGCCCGAGAATGCTGTTTTGCCCAATGAGAAGAATACAAGATGATCTCTGTCAGGGAAGCACAAAGGAGGTTCCTGTGTGCTGCTACACGAAGGAGGCCCATTCATCTGTCTTCCAGACCTGAAGTTGAGGTTCTGCTTAACAGCACTAGAGGCAGAGAGAGGTTAAGTAATCTGCTGAGAGGTACCCTGGTGTTAGTGGCAAAACTAGACCCAGGACTAAATAGGAGAATATTAAATTGGTGAAAACTACCTAAAGCATTAAAAAATGTGGATATAGTCTATGTGTACTAGCCTTTGGCTTCAAATAATTCTTTTTATTTTTACACCTGTATTTCTTTTGGTCTTGGTGCTGTATTTCTTTTGGTCTGGTCTTGTATGTTTGCTATTACTCTCAACATGGCATGTCACAGGAAAGCCCACTGCCAACATTATAGGTACCTCGGCTTTGGCTGAGAGTGCCTTAAGTTGATTAAGTTACACCTGGCTAAAGAGCTCTTGAAACACTTAATTGCATAAAATTTGGTCCAGGTGAAACTTGACTTCTTCCTGGTTACATTCCTCATGTTATTGATTTATGTGGGAATTGGCTTCATTGCTAGGCTCAAGATTGGCACAGATAAAAGATCTGTGGATGCTAAGCACATCACAACTCTAATATGTTCCCAACACCTAAGCTGTTTTCAAATTTTTTATTTAATGACTGCTCAGTAGAAATTAAAGGTAACATTAAGAAGAACCTGACATTATTTCTAATGATTATTATTTTTAAAGAGGGTCCCTTTGGCACAAATGATGAAGTGATGAAAGATTCCCTCAGTTTTTTTTTTTTTGTTTTGGAGGTACCGGGGATTGAACCTAGGACCTCGTACATGGGAAGCAGACACTCAACCACTGAGCAACACCTGCTCCTCAGTGAGAGTTTTTTTTTGTTTTTTGTTTTTGTTTTGTTTGTTGTTTTGGAAATACTGGGGATTGAACCTGGGACGCCGTACATAGGAAGCAGGTGCTCAATGACTTGAGCTACATCTGCTCCCCAATGAGAGTTGTTTTTTGTTTGTTTTGTTTTTTGTTTTTAGGAAATACCGGGGATCGAACCTGGGATGTCATACATGGGAAGCAGGTGCTCTATTTAAACCTACCACCTTGAATTCATGACTGCCAACTATTTCTAACAGATCATCTCCCATCCTAACTTGTCTCTTTGGTAACCCCATGGTTTGCTTTTGTTTACTTGATAACCACTGTTTCATTAGGAGGCGTTAGAACATAAAAAAACTGTTGGTTATATATGCCAATAAATAGCTTTGTGACCTGTGAAGGCATTGTTTTATCACATAAAGGAAGCAGGTCTTCCGAATGACAACAAATTCTAGGATTCTACAATAAAGAGATAAATTGATTTTAGGTTTACTTCAATATTGATTAATATGGTTTCTTTCAAACCCTACTGAGTGCTAAGAAGACCTGCTGAGGATAGCCAATCACAGAAACAATATGGATCAAGAAAAAAGTATCACAAAAAACATGCAGGTTCAACACCAACAGAGGGTCCGAAGTTAAACCATGGACTACAGTTAATAGTACCATTATAAAAATGTGCTTTCATCAGTTGTAACAAATGGACAACACCAATGCGAGATTTTAATAATAGGGTGGTATATGGAAATCCTGTATTTTATGAATGCTTGTTCTGTAAACCCACAACTTCTCTAATAAAAAGAAAATAGTAAAAAAAAATGTGCAGGTGTGCTTTGGGGTGTGTGTGTGTGTGTGCATGCATGTGGTACCTGGCACAGAATAGGCTCCAATAGTTACAAAGTGCATGCATGAATGAAAGAAAAAACACACCACACACAAGATACACGTCAAACTAAGAATAACATCATAACACAGAGAAAGATAAATATTCATCAGTTCTGCCAAAATAGGTTTATTACACTTCACTTCTTGATGTGTTTATAGGGCTGAGCTTTCCACAGACAGTGGATAATGGTCCACATTTATGAACTGCAGTCCATAGTTGACACCTTAAAGCCTAAACCTGGCATCCTTCATTGGATGTTAATACGTGTGCTTTAAAAAAAAGGATCTGAGCTCAAGTAAGCCTGGATCCCATCAAGCTAAACAAATTAATTTCATCACTGCAGACCACAGTCAATTGCTATGAGGGGCAAAACCTGCATCCCTTAGAAACATTCCATAGCCCCAAGTCCTTTTTTCAGCACATCTCCAATCATCTCCCATCTCAGGAAAGGCTTTCATAGTCTGTTAACAGTTATTACACCTTGATATGGTGAGGGCCCAGATCTCTACCCAAGAGTTAATTTTTAGAAAGTATGAAAGGAAAATGGAGAAGGTATGAGAGTACTGAGAGGGCTTTTCCAGAAGGAAACACAAAAGAAAAATGCTGATTACTTTATAGTTTGACCTTGCACAACCCTAAATGTGCTAGTGCCTTTCCTGCAATCCAGGTGTTTTCAGTCTGGGTTGGTACACAATCAGCATTGACACTGACAGCTAGAGAGCAATCACCCCTACGTACACATTCCTTCCTAGGGAGTAGGCGGGATCAGGAAGAAAGGTGTGTCTGACAAAAGCGGAGAGACACACTTTGAAGAAGAGCAGAGACCCAAAACAAGAATGAAAAGACAGGGAGACCACAATTCCGATAGAAATTGAAAAGACAAAAGGAATGCTCAGAGAAACAATTCACAAAAGGGGATATGACTCCCAAAGGTACCTTCTTTGATCTTGAACTTAAGTGTATAAAAGGAAATTTGGTAAAACTCTATGATAATTATAAAAGGCCACATCTTCATAGTAGTTTAAATTATGAAGACTTTTTGCTTTATTTTTTAATCACTTTGAGATAGATTGTCTATCCTCGTGGTCAATGATCCCCCAGCCATTTTATAAATAAGGAAACAGAAGCTGGAAAATTATAAATGCCTTCCTTTCCCAGGAGTCACATGACTGGATGGGGGCAGGAGATGGGCTACAAATCCCAGGTGAGAAGTGGTAGCACATGATTGACATAGCCTTCCCAAACACGTGGCATCCAAGAATCTGGAGGCCAAATTCTCATATTAGTAAACGATATCTACTAGTGCCAAGTAGAGTTATAGATGAACTTTGTGCTGTGCTTTGAAGCATCAGATTTAAGTCTGGGCGCTTCAACTAGATGTCTCCTTTTGCTTACCAAGAGAACTGTTATGAACAGTGAGCTCCAATACAGAGAAGTTTTGAACAGGAATCACTGCCCCAGTACACTGTAAAATCATTACCCCATCCTCTCTTTCACAGAGCTGAAAACAGTACCAATTATCTTTTTTCTGTCAAAACATATGGCCCTAACTACTTTCAACTGAAAACAAAAGCATGAAATAATTACCAAATGTATGACTCTGTGGCACAGATTGAAATGAAAAAAATAAGTATGCAAATTGTCAACATCTATATCCGCCTGTCTACCCTACCCATTCAAATACCCTCTCTACCCTGGCGCCTCCTCCATGCCAAGGGCAAATTTTTAGGTAAAATCACTATTTCAGTGATTTAACTCATAGTACAGCTTCTAGCTAACAAGGCTAGTGCTTTGGTGCATAC
>JAQZBX010070948.1:0-15323 GCA_029593785.1 Cabassous unicinctus
CATGTACAGACCACAGTTTGTTGTGTTGACAAGAGTAAGCAGGTGGACCCATGTACTGATCACATGTGGTGGTGGTGATTAGAAACAGTAGGTGGACCTTGTATTGACTGCAGCCTGTGGTGCTGACTAATATTAGCAGGTGGACCTGTGTACAGACCACAGTTTGTGGTGCTGACTAGAGCCAGCAGGTGGACTGTGTACAGACTACAGTTTGTGGTGTTGATAGAGCCATCAGGTGAATCTGTGTATTGACCACAGTTTGTGATTCTGACTAGAGACAGCAGGTGGACCATGTAGAGACCACAAATTGTGGTGCTGTCTAGAACCAGGAGTGGGACTCATGTGCAGAGCAGAGTTTGTTGTGCTGACTAGAGCCAGCATTAGGACCCATGTACAGAGCACTGGTTGTGTTGCTGGTTAGAACCATTATGTGCACCATTTACTGATCACAGGGTGCGGTGCTGACTAGAGCCAGCAGTTGGACTGTGTACAGACCACAGGTTGTGGTGTTGACTAGAGCCAGGTTGACCTATGTACAGAGCACAGGTTGTCATGCTGCTAGAAGTGGCAGGTGAATTCATATACTGACCACAGGTTGTGGTGTTCAATAGAGCCAGCAGTTGGACCCATGTACTGACCACAAGATGTGGTGCTGATAGAGACAGCAGGTGAGTCTGTGTACTCATGGCCTGTTGTGAGTCTGACTAGAGACAGCAGGTGGACTGTGTAGAGATCACAGGTTGTGGTGGTGACTAGAACTAGCAGGTGGACAGTGTACAGAGCACAGGTTGTGGTGGTCACTAGAACCAGCAGGAGGAAACATGTGCAGCAGGAGTTTGTGGTGCTGACTAGAACAAGTAGTTGAACCCATGTAGACCACAGTTTTTGGTGCTGATAGAGCCAGCAGGTGGCCCCGTGTACTAACCACAGCATGTGGTGTTGACTAGAACAAGTAGGTGGACCATGTGCTGACAAGAGTTTGTGCTGCTGACTAGAAACAGCAGATGGACCCATTTACTGACCCCAGATTGTGGGGCTGACTAGAACCATCAGGTGGGCTGGTGTACAGACCACAGATTTTGGTGCTGACTAGAGCCAGCAAGTGGAGCCCCTACAGATCATAGGTTGTGGTGCTGACTAGAATTAGAATGTGGGCCCGTGTACAGAGCACAGTTTGTGGTGTTGATAGAGCCAGCAGGTGAATCCGTGTACAGAGCACAGGTTGTGATTCTGACTAGAGACAGCAGGTGGACCATGTACAGATCATTGCTTGTGGTGGTGACAGAGCCAGTATTTGGACTCATGTTCAGAACACAGGTTGTCATGCTGACTAGATCCAGGATGTGGACCTTGGTAAAGACCCCAGGTTGTGGTCTGGACTAGAGCCATTATGCAACTCAAGTACAGAGCAGGCATAGTGGTGCTGACTAAATCAGTAGGTGGACCCTAGCAGACCACAGGCTGTGGTGCTGTTTGGAATCAGTAGGTGAACTGTGTACTGATCAGAGGTTTTGATGCTGACTAGGACCAGCAGATTAACTGTGTACAGACCACGGTTGTGGTGCTGAGAAGAAGCACCTGATGGACCTATGTATTGACCACAGGATGTGGTGCTGACCATAACCAGTAGGTGGACTGTATACTGATTACAGGTTGTGCTGCTGACGTGAAACAGCAGGTGGAAAGTGTACAGAGCACAGGATTTGTTGCTGACTAGTAATAGCAGGTGGTCTATGTACACAGCACAAGTTGTGGTGATGACTAGAGCTAGCAGGTGAATCCTTGAAGTGACCACAAATTGTGGTGCTGCTTGAGGCAGGAGGTGAGCCTTTTTTGAACACAGTTGTTGCTGACTAGAACCAGCAGGTTGACCCATGTACAGAGAAGAGGTTGTGGTGCTGATGAGAGTCAGCAGGCAGATCTTTCTGCTGACCACATGTTGTGGTGGTGACTTCAGCCAGCAGGTGGATCTTGTACAGACCACAGGTTGTGGTGCTGACAGAGACAGTATTTGGACCCATGTACAGAACACAGGTTATCATGCTGACTAGATCCAGCAGGTGGACCCATGTACTGAACACAGTTTGTGGTGTTGGCTAGTGCCAGAACATGGACCAGTGTACACCACACGTTGTGGTGCTGACCAGAGCCAGCATGTGGACCATGTACTGACCACATGTTGTGAGTCTGGCTAGGGACAGCAGGTGGATTGTGTACAGACCACTGGCTGTGGTTTTGACTAGAGTCAGCAAGTGACCCCATGTGGACCCGTGGACCCATGTACAGAGCAAAATTTGTGGTGCTGACTAGAGCCAGCAGGTGTAGCCATGTACAGGGCAGAGGTTGTGGAGCTGATTAAAACCAGTAGGTAAACCATGTACTGATCACAGGTTGTGGTGCTGACTAGGGCCAGGATGTGGGACATGTACAGAGCCCAGTTTGTGGTGCTGACTAGAAGGGGCACGTGGACATGTGTACAGACACCATGTTGTGCTTACTAGAGACACCAGGTGGACCGTGTATAGACCAGAGGTTGTGGTGCTGACTAGAACCAGCAGGTGTACCATGTACAGAGCACAGGTTGTGGTGCCCACTAGAAACAGCACATGGACCCATGTACAGAGTAGAGGATGTGGTCTTGCCTAGAACCAGTGGATGTACCATGTACAGTGCAGAGGTTTTGGTGCTCACTAGAACTAGGAGGTGGATCCTTGTAGACCACAGGATGTTGTGCTGACTAGAGCTAGCAAGTGGACCTGTGTACTGACCAAAATTGGTGGTACTGTCTAGAGACAGCAGGTGAACCATGTACTGATCAGAGTTTGTGGTTCAGATAGAGCCAGCAGGTGAATCCATGTACTGACCACGGGTTGTGAGTCTGACTAGAGACAGCAGGTGGACCGTGTAGAGACCATGGTGTGGTGCTGATGGAACCAGCAGTTGGAGCTGTGTACTGACAGTGGTTTGTGGTGTTGACTAGAACCAGCAGGTGGACCCATGTAGACCACCGGTTGTGGTGTTGACTAGAGCGAGTGATGGACCGTGTACTAACCACAGATTTGGTGCTGAATAGAGCCAGCAGGTGGATCCATGTACTGACCACATGTTGTGAGATGGACTAGGGATAGGAGGTGGACCATGTGTAGACAATGTTTGTGGTGCTGACATGAAACAGCAGGTGGATATGTGTATTGATCACAGGTTGTCGTGCTGATTAGAGCCAACAGGTGGATCCAAGATGACCACAAGTTGTGATGCTGAATAGACCAGTAAGTGGACCATGTAGTGACCACAATTTTGGGTGCCGACTAGAATCAGTAGGTGGAGCATGTACTGATCACATGTTGTGTTGCTGACTACATCCAGTAGGTGAAGTGTACATTGACAAACGTGCTGTGGTGCTGACTAGAAACAGCAGGAGGACCTGTGTAGAGACCACAGGTTGTGGTGCTGATAGCCCAGCATGTGGATCCATATACTGACCACAGCTTGTGAGCCTGAATAGAGAGAGCAGGTGGTCCGTGTGCACACCACAGCTTGTGGTGCTAAGAAAGCCAGGAGGTGGCCCCATGTGCTGACCACAAGATGTGGTGCTGACTAGAATCAGTAGGTGGACCATGTACTGACCACAGGTTGTGGGGCTGACTACAACGAGCAGGTAGGCTGGTGTAGCAACCACAGTTTGTGGTGCTGACTCGAGCCAGCAGGTGGACCGTGTATAGACCATAGGTTATGGTGCTGAGTAGAACCACTAGGTGCAGCCATGTACTGCCCATAGCTTGTGGTGCTGACTAGAGGCTGCAGGTGGACACATGTACAGAGCAAAGATGTGATGCTGAAAGATCAAGCATGTGGACCCATGTACTGACCACAGTTTGTGGTGTTGGCTAGGGCCAGAATGTGGACCAGTGTACACTACAGGTAGTGGTGCTGACTAGAACCAGCAGGTGGACCCATGTATACAGCAGAAGCTGTGGTGCTGACTAGAGGAAGCAGGCAGACGCATGTACAGATCACAGGGTGTGGTGCTGTCTAAGCCATCAGGTTGACCATGTATTGACCACAGGTTTTGGTGCTGACTAGAACCAGCAGGTGGACCGTGTACAGACCACAGGTTGTTGTGCTGACTAGAACTAGCAGGTGGACCTGTGTATTGACCACGGGTTGTGGTGGTGATGTGAAACAGCAGGTGGACTCATGTGCAACAACTGGTTGTGGTGCTGACTAGAGCCAGAAGTTGGACAGTGTACAGACCACAGATTTTGTTGCTGACTGGAAACAGCAGGTGGATCATGTACACAGCACAGGTTGTGGTGCTGACTGGAACCAGCAGGTGAACCGAATACAAACCACAGTTTGTGGCACTGACTACAAACAGTATGTGTACCATGTGCAGAGCACTGGTTGTAGGGCTGACTAGAGTCAGGAGGTGGACCCCATGAACTTAGCAGAGGTTGTGGTGTTGACTAGAACAAGTAAGAGTGGACCTGTGTAAACCATAGGTTATTGTGCTGACTAGAGCCAGCATGTGGTCCCGTGTACTGAGCACAGATTGTGGTGATGTCTAGAGCCATGATGTGACCCATGTACAGAGCAGACATTCTGGTGCTAACTAGAACCAGCAGGTGGACCCGTGTTCAGACCACAGGTTGTCATGTTGGCTACAGCCAGTATGTGGACCTGTGTAGACCACAGGTTGTGGTGCTGACTAGATCCAGGAGGTGAACCCATGTACAGAACACAGGTTGTGGTCCTGACTACAGCCAGTATGCAACCTATGTGCTGAGCAGGCATTATGGTGCTGACTAGGACCACTAGGTTGATCGTGTTCTGACCACAGGTTGTGATGCTGACTAGATGTGAATAGAGTCAGCAGGTGGACCCATGTACTGAGCACAGGTTGTGGTGCTGGCTAGTATCAGCAGGTGTACCCATTTAAAATGCACAGGTTGTGCTGACTAGAGCAAGTAGGTGGACCTGTGTTCAGAATACAGGTATTGGTGTTGTCAAGAACCAGTAACTGGACCATGTACTGGCCAGAGGCTGTGGTGCTGGCTAGATCCAGTAGGTGGACCAGTGTACAGATCACAGATTATGGTGTTGACTAGAGCCAGCAGTTTGCTACTGAACAGTCCACAGTTTGTTGTGCTGACTAGAACCAGCAGGTGGACCCATGTAGACCACAGGTTGTGGTGCTGACTAGAGCCAGTGGTGGACCATGTACTGACCACAGATTTGGTCCTGATAGAGCCAGGAGGTGGGTCTGTGTACTGACCACAGGTTGTGAGAATGACTAGAGATAGCAGGGGACCAAGTGCAGACAATGTTTGTGGTGCTGAAATGAAACAGCAGGTGAATCTGTGTATTTACCACAGGTTGTGCTGCTGACTCAACTCAGTAGGTGTGTTGAGTACTGATCAGAGGTTTTGGTGCTGATAAGAACCAGCAGGTGGACAGTATAGAGACCAGATGTTGTGGTGTTGAGTAGAGCAAGCAAGAGGACCCATGTACTGGCCACAGGTTGTGGTGCTGACTAGAGCCAGCCGGTGGACCCGTGTACAGAGCAGAAGTTGTGGTGCTGAATATAGCCAGCTGGCAGAACTGTGTACATACCACAGGTTGTGGTGCTAAGCCATTCGGTGAACCATGTACCGACTACAAGTTTTGGTGCTGCATAGAAACAGCAGATGGAGCGTGTATAGACCACAGGTTGTGGTACTGACTAGAGCCACCCAGTGTATCATTTTAGAGAGCACAGGTAGTGGTGCTGACTAAAACCAGTAGGTGTACTGGGTACTGACTACAGGTATGGTGCTGGCTAGAGCTAGACCATGGACCATGTACACAGTACAGGCTGTGGTGCTGGCTAGAGCCAGCAGGTGGAATCATGTACTGACCACAGGTTGTGGTGCTGAAATAGCCAACAGGTGGACCTGTGTACAGAGTTCAGGTTGTGTTACTGATAGAGCCACAAGTGGACACATGTACAGAGCAGACCTTGTGGTGCTGACTAGAACCAGTAGTTGGACACTAGTAGACCACAGGTTGTGGTGCTGTATAGAGCCAGTAGGTGGACCATTGTACAGACCACAGATTGTGGTGGTGACTAGAGCTGGCAAGTGGACCCATGTACAGACCAATACTTGTGGTGCTGACTAGAGCCAGCAGGTGGACCAGGTACAGAGCACAGGTTTAATTGGTGACTAGGGCCAGCAAGTGGACCTGTATACTAGACACTTGTAGTGGTGTTGACTAAACCAGGAGTTGGGCCATGTATTGACTACAGGCTGTGGTGTTGTCTAGAACCAGCAAGTAGACCCATTTACAGACCACAGGTTGTGGTGCTGACTAGAACCAGTAGTTGGACCCATGTAGACCACATGTTGTTGACTTGAGCCAGCAGTTGGACCCTTCTACTGACCACAGTTTGCGGTGCTGTCTAGAACCAGCAGGTGGACTGTGTACACAGCACAGGTATGGTGCTGACTAGGTCCAAAAGTTGGACCCATGTACTAACCACAGTTTGTGGTGCTCACTAATAGCAATTGGTGGATCATGTATTGACAACAGGCTGTGATGCAGACTAGAAGCAGTACAGACCAAGGGTTTTGTGCTGACTAGAACCAGGAGGTGGATTGTGTACAGACCACAGGTTGTGGTGCTGACTAGAGCCAGCAGATGGACCGTGTACAGACCATAGGTTGTGGTGATGACTAGAGCCAGCAGGTGGACCATGTAGAGACTGCAGGTTGTAGTGATGACTAGAAAGAGTAGGTGGACCTTGTAGTGATCACAGGTTGTGGTGTTCACTAAAACCAGTCGGTGGGCCATGCACTGATAAGAGTTTGTGGTGCTGATGTGAAACAGCAGGTGGGACCATGTACTGACCACTGGTTGTGGTGCTGAGTAGAACCAGTGGGTACACAGTGTATTGATCACAGGCTGTGGTACAGACTAGGACCAGCAATTGAACCCATTTACAGACCACAGTTTGTGGTGCTGACTAGAACCAGCAGGTGTATCATGTACAGAGTACAGGTTGTGGTGCTCACTAAAACTGGCAGGTGGACCCAAGTTCAGAGAAGAGGTTGAGGTCCTGACTGGGACCATTAGATGTACCATGTACAGAGCACAGGTTGTGGTACTGACTAGAGCCATTGGGTGGATCCTGTACTGACCAAAAGTTGTGGTGCTGACTAGAACAGGCAGGTGAACCTCTGTACTGACTACATGTTGTGATGCTGAGTAGAATCAGTAGGTGGTCTGTGCACTGACCACAGGTTTTAGTGCTGACTAGAACCAGCAGGTAGACAATGAACACAGCACAAGTTGATTCTGAATAGGGACAGCAGATGGACCCTTGTTCTGAGCACAGGTTGTGTTTTTGACAAGAACCAGTAGGTGGACCGTGTATTTGCAGTGGGCTGCAGTGCTGACTTGAACCAACAGGTGGACTGAAGTATAGAGTACAGGTTGTGGTGCTGACAAGGGCCAGGAGGTAGACAGTGAACAGACCACAAGTTGTGGTGATGATGAGAACAAGGAGGTGGACATTGTAGTGACCACAGATTGTGGGGCTGACTAGAAAGAGCAGGTCGGCCCTGGTAAAGAGGGGTACAGACTACAGGATGTGGTGCTGACTAGAGCCAGCAAGTGGACTTGTGTACAGGCCAGAGGTTGTGGTGGTGACTAGAACCAGAAGTTGGACTCATGTAGACCACAGGTTCTTGCGCTGACTTTAGCCAGCAGTTGTAACCTTGTACTGACACCAGTTTGTAGTGCTGAATAATTCCAATAGGTGGATCGTGTGTTGACAACAGGCTGTGATGCAGACTAGAAGCAGTACAGACCAAGGGTTGTGTGCTGACTAGAACCAGGAGGTGGACCTTGTACAGACCACAGGTTGTACTGATGACTAGAAAGAGTAGGTGGACCTTGTATTGACCACGGGTTGTGGGGCTGACTAGAGCCATCTGTTGGATGGTGTACAGACAACAGGTTGTTGGGCTGACAAGGACCAGCAGGTGGAACCGTGTACTGACCACAGGTTGTGGTGCTGATGTGAAACAACTGTTGGACCCGTATACAGACCACTACTTGTGGTGCTGACTAGAGCCAGCAGGTGGACTGTGTACAGACCACAGGTTGTGTTGCTGACTAGAGCCAGTAGGTGGACCCAGTACACCGCACAGATTTAGGTGGTGACTAGGCCAGCAAATGGACCCATGTACTGGATACTTATTGTGGATCTGACAAAACCAGTAGGTGGGCCGTGTAGTGACCAAAGCTGTGGTGTTGACTAGAAGCAGCAAATGGACCCACTTACAGACCACAGGTTGTTGTGCTGAGTAGAACCAGCAGGTGTACCATGTACAAGCAGACGTTGTCTTGACTAGAAACAGTAGGTTTCCCATGTACAGAGCACAGGTTGTGGTGCTCACTAGAACCAGCAGGTGGACCCATGTATAAAGCAGAGGTTGTGGTGCTGCCTAAAATGAGTAGTTGGAATGTGTAGACCACAGGTTTTTGTGCTGACTAGAGTCAGAATGTGGACCCATGTTTTGACCAGAGGTTGTGGTGCTATCTAGAGGCAGCATGGGGACCCATGTAGAGAGCAGAAGTTGTGGTGTTTACTGGAGGCAGCAGGGGGACCTGTGTACTGACCACAGGTTGTGGTCCTGCCTAGAACCATTAGTTGGACCATGTATTGACCACAGGTTGTTGCGCTTACTAGAACCAGCAGGTGGACACGTGTACAGACCTCAGATTTTGGTGCTGTGTAGATAGAGTAGGTGGACCCATGTACAGACTGCATGTTGTGGTGCTGACAGAAGTCAGCATGTGGGCCCGTGTCCAGAGAGAGGTTGTGGTGCAGACTAGAACCAGTAGGTGGATCTGTTTAGACCACAGGTTGTGGTGCTGACTAGATCAAGCAGGTGGACACATGTAGTGACCACAGGTTGTGGTGCTGATAGACCCAGCAGGTGGATCCGTGTTTTGACCACAGGTTGCAAGTATGACAAGAATGATCAGGTGGACCCATGTACAAAGCACGGGTTGTGTTGCTTAATAGAACCAGTATATGGACTGTGTACAGATCACAGGTTGTGGTGTTAACTAGAGTCAGGAGGTGGATAATGTACAGAGCACAGTTTGTGGTGCTGATTAGAGCCTGCAGGTGCACTCAACTACAGATCTCAGTGTGGTGGTGATGAGAGCCACCAGGTGATCCCTTGTACAGAGCAGAGTTTGCAGTGTTGACTAGAACCAGGAGGTGGACCATGTACTGACCCCATATTGTAGTGCTGACTAGAACCAGTAGGTGGATTGTGTACTGACCACAGGTTGTGGTGCTGACTAGAACCAACAGGTGGACTATGTACACAGCACAGGTTTTGGTGCTGATCAGGTCCAAAAGGTGGACCTGTGTACAGACCACAGTTTGTGTTGCTAATACCAGTATGTAGCCCTTGTGTTGACAACAGGCTGTGGTGCAGACTGGAAGCAGCAGATTGACCCTTGTACAGATCAAGGGTTGTGTGGTGACTAGACCCAGCAGGTGCACCATGTACAGTCTACAGATTGTGGTGCTTACTAGAACCAACAGGTGGACATATGTACAGACCACAGATTTCAGTGCTGTGCAGAGACAGTAGGTGGACCCATGTACAGACCACATGTTGTAGTGCTGGCAGGACCCAGGAGGTGGGGCCATGTACAGACCACAGTTTGTGCTGCTGACTAGAGTCAGGAAGTGGACTGTGTACAGTCCACCAGTTGTGCTGCTGTTAGAACCAGCAGGTGGACACATGTACTGACTACAGAATGCGGTATTGACTTGAACAAGTAAGTGGAACTTGTACTGACCATAGATTTTGGTGCTGACTAGAATCGGCAGGTGTGCCCCTGTACATAACATAGTTTGTGCTGCTGATAAGAACCAGCAGGTGGACACGTGTACTGACCACAGGTTGTGGTGCTGCCTAGAGCCAGCGTGTGGACACATATACAGAGGATAGGTTGTGGTGCTGACTAGAAACAGCAAGTGGGCCCATGTACAGTCCACAGTTTGTGGTGCTGACTAGAGCCAGCAAGGGGACTGTGTACAGGCCACAGACTGTGGTGCTGACTATATCCTGCAGGTGGATCCTTTACTGACCACAGGTTGTGGTGCTAAGGCCAGCTGGAGGACCCATGTACAGATCAAAGGTTGTGTTGCTGATGGATTCAGCAGGTGGATCTGTGTACTGACCACCAGTTGTGATGCTGACTGTGCTGACTAGTGACAGCAGGTTGATCATGCACAGAGCACAGTTTGTGGTGCTGATTAGAGCCTGCAGGTGGACCCATCTACAGATCTCAGTTTGGTGGTGACTAGAGCCAGCAGGTGGACCCTTGTACAGAGCAGAGTTTGTGGTCCTGTTTAGAATCAGGAGGTGGATACATGTACAGATCACAGGTTGTGGTGCTGATTCAAGCCCACTGGTGAACATGTCTACAGACCTCAGTTGGTGGTGCTGACTAGAGCCAGCAGGTAGACCCTTGTACCAATCAGGAGGTTGAGGTGCAGTGTAGAAGAAGTAGGTAGACCATATACTGACCCCAGGATTGGTGCTAACTAGAGCCAGCAGGTGGACTGTGTAGAGACCACAGGTTGTGATGCTGACTAGAGCCAGCAGGTGGATCGTGTACAGAGAGAGGTTGTGGTGCTGATAGAAACAGCAGATGGACCCATGTACTGACCACGGGTTATGGTGTTGACTAGATCCAGCAAGTGGACCCATGTGGACCACCGGTTGTGGTGCTGACTAGAGCTGCTTGTGGACCATGTACAGAGCACAGGTTGTGGTGGTGATTAAAGACAGCTAGTGGTCCATGTACAGACCACAGGTTTTTGTGGTGACTAGAACCAGCAGGTGGACAAGGTACAGAGCACAGATTGTGCTACTCACTAGAAAGAGCAAGTGAAATCATGTGCAGGGCAGAGTTTGTGGTGCTGACTAGAAACTGTAGTTGAACCTGTGTAGACCACAAGTTGTGGTGCTGATAGAGCCAGCAGGTGGACCCATGTATTGACCACAGGATTTGGTGTTGACTATAACCTGTCAGTGGACCGTGAACTGACCAGTTTCTGCTGCTGACTAGAACACACAGGTGGATCCGTGTACTGACCACAGTTTGTGGTGCTGACCACATCCATCAGGTTGACCCGTGTACATGACACAGGTTGTCATGCTGATAGAAGTGGCAGGTGGACAAAAGAACTGACCACAGGTTGTTGTGTTAAGTAGAGCCAGCAGGTGGACCCGTGTAGACCACAGGTTGTGGTACTGACTAGAGCAAACAGGTGGATCATGTACAGAACACATTTATGGTGCTGACTAGAGCCTGAAGTGGATCTGTGTACACACCACTGGTTTTGGTGCTGACTAGAACCAGTATTTGGACCTGTATAGACCACAGGTTGTGGTGCTGACTAGAGTCATTAGGTGGTCCCATGTACTGACCACAGACTGGAATTCTGACTAGAGCAAGGGGAGGTGGACCCATATAGAGAGTACAGGTTGTGGTCCTGACTAGAGCCATCAGGTGGTCCTGTGTACAGACCACAGCCTGGAGTTCTGACTAGAGCCAGCAGGTGGACCCGTGTACGAACCACTGGTTTTGGTGCTGAGTAGAACCAGCAGGTGGACCTGTGTACAGAGCACAGGTTGTGGTGCTGATCAAATTAGCAGGTGGACCCATGCAGAGACCATAGTTTGTGGTGCTCACTAGAACCAATAGGTGGACCGTGTAATGACCACGTTTGTGGCTCAGACTAGAGTCAGCAGGTGGACCGTTGTACAGATCACAGGTTGAGTTGCTGACTAGAACCAGCAGGAGGACCCATGTACAGAGCGGAGGATGTGGAGCTGATAGAACCAGTAGTTGTACCCATGTACAGATGACAGGTTGTGGTGCTGACTACAACTGGTCATTGGACCATGTACTGACCACAGGCTGTGGTGCTGACAAAACACAGCAGGTGGACTGTGTACTGACCACAGGTTGTGGTGCTAACTAGAGCAAGTAGGTGAACCATGTACTGACAAGAGGTTGTAGTGTTGAGTAAAACTAACAAGTGGATCTGTGTACAGCCCACATTTTGTCATGCTGACTAGAGTCAACAGATGGACCATGTACAGAGTACAGGTTGTGGTGCTCATTAGAACAAGTCAGTGGACCCATGTATTGTCAACAGGGTGTGGTGCTGACTAGTGACAGCGGGTGAGATGGTAAACAGAGAACAGGTTGTGGTGGTGACTAGAACCAGCAGGTGTACCCGTGTACAGAGCCCATGTTATGGTGCTGACCAGAGCCAGCAGGTGGACCTATTACAGAGCACAAGTTGAGGTGCTGATAGAACCAGCAGGTTAATCCATGTCCAGAGCTGACCTTGTGGTGCTGACTAGAACCAGTAGGTGGACCCATGTACACAGCAGAAGTTGTGATGCTGACTAGAACCAGCAGGCAGAACCATGTACAGACTATGTGTTGTGGTGCATACTAAACCATCACGTGGACCATGTACTGACCACTGGTTTTGATGCTGAGTAGAACCAGCAGGTTGAATATGTACAGACCGCAGTTTGTGTGCTGACTTGAACCAGCTGGTGGACCTATGTATTGATCACAGATGGTATTGCTGACTACAACCAGTAGGTGGACTGAGTACTGATCACATGTTTTGGTGCTGAATAGCAACAGGAGGTGGACCATGCACACAGGACAGGTTTTGGTGCTGACTGAGTCAGCAGGTGAACCCTTGTACTGACCACAGGTTGTGGTGATGACTAGAACCAGCAGGTGGACCCATGTACAGACCACAGATTATAGTGCTGACCTGAAACAGCAGGTGTACCATGTATAGAGCACATGTTGTGGTGCTCAGTAGAACCAACAGCTGGACCCATGTACAGAGCAGAGGTTGTGGTGCTGACCAGAATAAGTAGGTGGACCCATGTAGACCACAGTTTGTTGTGCTGACTAGAGCCAGCAGGTGGACCGTGTACAGAACACAGGTTGTGATGCTGACAAAAACCAGTAAGAAGACTGTGTACTGGCCACAGGCAGTGATGCTTGCTATATCCAGCAGGTGGACACATGAAGAACACAAGTTGTGGTGGTGATAGAGACAGCAGGGTGACCCAGGTACTGACTACAGGTTGTGAGGCTGACTTGAGCCAGCCTGTTGACTGTGTAAAGACCACAGGTGGTGTTGGCAAGAACCAGCAGGTGGACCTGTGTACCAATCACAGGGTGTGGTGCTGATTAGAGCAGGCAGGTGGATACAGGTAGAGAGCACAGGGTATCATGCTGACTGGAAACAGCAGGTGAACCTATGTACTGATCATAGATTGTTGTGCTGATTAGGACCCAGGTAAAGAGCATAGGTTGTAGTAATGACTAGAATCAGAAGGTGGAGCCATGTACTAACCACAGGTTTGTGGTGCTGACTAGAGCCAGCATGTGAAGCTGTGTACTAACCAGAGTTTGTGATGCTGACAATAACCAGGAGGTGGACCGTGTACTGACCACGATTTGTGGTGCTGACAAGAGTCAGCAGGTGGACCCATTTACAGACCACAAGTTGTGGTGCAGACTACAGACAGTAGGTGGACCCGTGTATGGAGCACAGGTTGTGGTGCTGACCAGAACTAGTAGGTGGACCATGTACTGACCACAGGTTTTTGAGCTGACTAGAGCCAGCAGGTGGCCCATGTACTGACCACTGGTGTGGTGCTTACTAAAATCAGCAGGTGGACCATGTACTGACCACAGTTGTAGTGCTGACTAGAACCATCAGGTGTAGCAAGTACAGAGCACAGGGTGTGGTTCTCAATAGAACCAGTTTTCGGAATCATGTACAGACAAGATGTGGTTGTACTGACTAGAGCCAGCAGATGGACTGTGTACAGAGTATAGGTTGTGCTGCTGACCAGAATTAGCAGGTAGACCATGTAAACAGCACAGGTTGTACAGAATAGAGCCAGCATGTGCACCCATGTACTGAGCAAAGGTTATGGAGGTGACAAGAATCAGTAGGTGGACATTATATTGACCACAGGCTCTGGATCTCACTAGAATCTGTAGCTGGACCCGTATACAGACAAATGATTGTGGTCCTGACTAGAGCCAGCAGGTGGACCATGGGCAGACCTAATATTGTGGTGCTGCCTAGAGCCAGCATGTGTATCTGTGTACCTTCCACAGGTTGTGGTTTTGACTAGAACCAGTAGGTGGATCATATAATGACAACATGCTTCGGTGCTGACTAGAAGCAGCAGGTGGACTCATGTACAGAGTAGAGTTTGTTGTGCTGAATAGAGCCAAGAAGTGGACCTGTGTACAGAACACAGATTGTAGTGCTGCCTAGAGTCAGCAGCTGGATCCATGTTTAGACCACAGGTTGTGGTGCTGGCTAGAGCCAGTAGGTGGACACATGTACAGAGCAGATGTTATGGTGCTGACTAGAACCAATAGGTGGACTCATGTACAGAGAAGATGTTGTGGTGCTGATTAGAGCCAGTAGGTGGATCAGTGTCCTGACCACAAGCTGTGGTGCTGACTAGAGCCAATAGGTAGACCATGTAGTGACCACAGATTGTGGTCCTGACTAATACCAGCAGGTGGACCATGGACAGACCACAGGTTATGGTGCTGACTAGAACCAGTAGGTGGATGGCGTACTGACCACAGGTTGTTTATTGAGGAGAAAGAGCACATGGACCCATGTAGAGAGCACTGGTTGTGGTGCTGACTAGAGACAGCAGGTGACCCAATTACAGAACACAGGCTGTTGTGCTGACTAGATACAGCAGAATGCTAGAGACAGTATCCATGTACTGACCACAGGGTGGGGTGCTTACTAGAACCAGGAGGTGGACCCGTGTATATAGCACAGGTTTTGGTACTGAATAGAGACAGCAGATGGAACCATGTACAGAGCACAAGTTGTAGTGCTGATTAGAAACAGTGGGTGAACCGGGTAGTGAACACAGGTTGTGATGCTGACTAGAGCCAGTAAGTGGACCCATGTAATGACCAGAGGTTGTGGTGTTGACTAGTACCAAGAATTGGACATTCTGGCAAAAGAGGATGGCCCACTGATTGGTTCTTGTTATTGAGGACTAGCCTTATGAGTATTTGCTCTTCCAATTGAAATGTAGCCTACTGTTATGGGGTGCCTAAGGGTTACCACCTGAGAGCCTCCTTGTTGCTCAAATGTGGCCTCTCTCTAAGCCAAACTCAGCATTTGAATGCATTACCTTCCCCCCAACGTG
>JAQZBX010070949.1:0-15321 GCA_029593785.1 Cabassous unicinctus
AATAATACAAAGTTAAAGTTTTATTCTTTCTCAAAGTTCCTCAAGTCATTAGTCTGTTTTAGTAAAAGTTTACAAAGATTTTCTCCTTAATAATCAGTAAACAAAAAAGAAAGTCTGTTTTATCAAAATAGCTTCTTATACTTTAACCTTATCATTTCTGTGGAGAAACAAGTCTTATCATTTTTGAAAGAACATAATGCTCAAACTTACTTTCTCAAAATTATAGTCAGTGGAGCTCATGCTACCCCTATGCAGATAGGCTCATGTGCCCCCAATTTGGAGTTGCACAGCTTTTATTTTCAAACTGTTACAAATGATTTAGTCTTTTACCTAGAAAAAGGTAAAATACTAAAAATAGTTAAGTTCATTTGATATAAGTTGAGTGAAGTATTTGAAACTGTTGTAGAATTAAAAGAAATCTTCTATCCTTATGACAATTAAAGTTGTATGAATAAAAAGTTCATATGAATACTTTAAAAGTGTATGAAATTCCTTAAAATTTAATAATGTTTCAGTATAATAGCCTATATAACCTCACTGGTTAGAAATCTTATATGCATAGGAAATAAAAGTTTATTCATTGGATGTGTGCTGATTAAAAGTATTATTATTGCCTGTTGTTATATAATCTATTGTAGTTATGAATTATGTATAATATACTTACATACTACTCAAAACTTTAATACAATACATTGCATATATAAATACTTTAATACTTTGTTTATTACACATAAAGTTATTTTATTAAATATATATATAAATCTCTTGTTTTGAATTTAAACAGTCCTGAAACTGAATGTATTAAGAAAAGGTTTCGTAGGTATTGTTCAAGCCTAAAAGTAAAGCATCATGCAGAAAACTTTGTTAATTAACAAACCAATGCCTTACTATTTCTTTTCATATTTCAGGAAAAATATCAGGAACTAAAATAGTAAGCACATCAAGGATGTTTTATAACAAATGAAAAGGATTATTCAGTGCATTTCAAAGGGTGTTGTATTCCTCCCTGGGGGAGCTGGCCACTCTCCCAGGGATTGATGCATAAACCTTAAAATGTGCTGCCCAGGGAGTGTTGTGTTCCTTTCTGAGGAGGCTGGCCCCTTCCTCAGGAATTATCAAAATACTCACAGGTTGGCATCTATAGTATCAAATTCATTAATACTAAACACAGTCAACCAAAATTCTAGTATCAGTTGCTAATTCAACACTTCTCAACTAAAAACTAAATATTGGTAAGTATATACATTTAACTGCTCTATTTATCTGTCATTCTGTAACTTTGTTCAATATTGACTTACTCTTTTAATTGATTATGTTATTTATGTTTCTCACTCTAATTGTAAGTATAAGCTTATTAAACTAAATATACATATTAACATTTATCTTTTATCTATCCAGGACTCTAGCCAAAAATAAGCCAAGTATATCACTGTGTCCCCTGGTTTAATAAGCATGTGAATGTATGTATACATATTATAAAAGATTGGAATATAACAGTTAAACCCCTGTTTATAAACAAACCTTCACTTATTTTATATTCTTTAAATTATTAACAAAAATACATTAACTAAATATCAATAAAATATCCTACCACAATAAATGTTCAATACACCCACCATGGGTCAATATTATGTCTTTCAGGCTTTATGTCTTACTCATTCTGCATTCCCACAAACATGTATTTATCCTTATTGTAGCTCCCTCAAAAATACTTTTAACACAACTCCATAAACATCTCCAAAATTCTCTTACTCAAGCACATAACCCTAAGAGTCAAGCTATTGTTGAAAAACAGTAATCACATCCTGAAATTAATGTTACAAAAACAAAAAGGGGGAAATGGTGAGGGGCGAGAACAATTATATCAAGGATTATTTACAATTAAGCCTAAGGTCAAAATCAGATACATCAGCAGCAGAGCGTTTCTGGCAAAAATCAGGCAAAAAGACAGAAACAAATATTAGACAGCTAGTTTATTGGAAAAATGAAAATAATAATCAATGGGAGAAAGCAGAAGTTAAGTTAGGATATGGGGTCGAGGTTTTCCTCTTATCATTACAGATAAAGGAGACCAGCTTTGGGTCCTGTCCAGATGTCTGAAACCCAGACATGAACAAGCTGAAGAAGCTGACACAAGAAGCAGAAAAGATGGTAACTTCTAAAAGGCAGACTGTCACTCTAACACAGTTATTCCTTGCTATGCTTACCTTGACCACTACAGTAGTAAGTAGTGCACCTTCACATAATTATACATATTGGGCTTGTATTACTAAACCATCCTTTTTGGAATTGTTGATTTAGGGGGACAAATCCTACCCTGTTTATATTAATCAGTCTTTTCATTTTCCTGGGCCCGTTGATTCTTGCCTTCCTCTAAAACCTGAGGAGGAAGGGAAATTTATTGAAAATTTAACCTTGCCTTTTCTTGAATGACCTATGTGCATAGGATCCATCGATCTAAGTATACAGCCCCAAAATCGTAGAATGGTTATAACTGAAAGAAATCAAACTGAAATTTATATTCTTATATTTCCTTCTCTACCCTATCAACCAAAAGATATGATAAATCATACATGTTCAGTATCAAATAGATTACAAAGTAATAAATGGCATACATGCCATATTTCATATGAGGTTGTGCTCTTTAATGATTCCTATGAAATTGTAAAGAATTCGGCCCTTATAGGGATACCGAAACCTAATGTAGACACAACCATAAATTGGACTTATCAGGGAAGACTTATTCCACAACCTTGGAATGACTGCTTGAGGAAAAAAAAAAAATTATGGAAAGTATTTTTAGGATTAGCCCCTATTTATACATTAACCAGAAAGAAAGGACCAGCGAATACTACCCTACACTGGAATGGTAGCTCACATCATAAAATATGTGTATGGGATCCCATTGTTTTTATAATGGGAACAGAGAGCATTAATCAAACATGGTTTTCCTGCAGCAACTTTTCCCTTTACACTTGTGTATTAGTATCTGTTTTACAGGAGAGTTCTACTGGGGTTCTACTGGGACGACGGTGTCGTGGAATATGGCTTCCAGTTCGCATGAATCTCTGCTGGCAGACTTCCCCTGAGAGTCAAATCCTTTGGCATTTTCTAAATCATTATTTGAAAAGAAACTAATGTTTAATTGGATTAATAATAGCTGCTGTGTTAAGGCTTATAGGTATTATTACAGCTGCTGCTGTGGCAGGAACCACCTTACATGAGACTATACCAACACAACAATATGTTAGAAATTGGCATAAAAAGACTAGTGAGCTATGGCATAGTCAGGTATATATTTTGATGAGCAATTTAATAATAGATTTAATGACTTGGAGATGGCTGTTACACAAATAGGAGATCAAGTATTTAATCTAAATTTAAAACAAGGATTGAAGTGTGATTGGAATGAAAGCGCTTTTTGTATCACTCCTCTCTCATATAATGATTCCTACTATGAATGGGAAAAAATTAAAAATCATTTAATATGTCACCACTAGAATTTATCTATAGAAATCACAGATTTGCAAAAAAGGATTTTGAGCATGTCTCAGAATCAACTTATTATAGTTCCAGGTAGTGAATTTTGGCAATCAGTGGCAGATCAATTAAATAAAATAAACCCATTACATTGGTGGAAATCAACCTCTGTACTTGCTAACTTCGGTGTGGTGATCATTGGTGCTCTGTTACTCTTAACTGTATTAGGAGACATTCGCAAAGCCCTGCTGTCCCACATTAATAGGGCTAAACAGGCCAGCCATGCCAATAACTTGATTCTGCTCAAAACCCTTAGCTCTCAAACCCCTGTCCGTGGAGCTTGGCTGGTAGTCAGTGATGATTAAGACCTTCAGTGGAGGGCAACCTAAGACAGGCACAGTCACCCTGGACAAAAACAAAAAAGGGGGAAATGTTGGAAAAGATGCTGAGAGTCTGAGCATAAAGGGTTATGCTTTTGGAAAGAATGCTTGATGGCAAAGAAACATTGGTAAATGTTCCCAGGGCATTGCATACTGCGGACATCAGCAGGAGGAGGCAGAGCAAAATGCACTCACCACTAAGAAGTTATTATCCTAAGAAAGATACACATAAGACTATCTAGAAAGAAGGAACAGACAGCTATCTTGCATACCAAGAAAGGACCAACTAACAAAGAACACCCTACTTTAGTTATCAGCTTTGTAGTATAAAAGCAGTTTCAGCTTAAATAAACTTGCCTGCATTCCACATGGAGTGAGGTCCCCTGATCCCAATCTATCTCTAGATAATTCCCAGCACTATCTAAATCCACGTTGAATTACAACAGGGGCCAATGGTAAGGCCCTCTTTTTGTAGGTATCTGGGGGTTCCCCTTGACCCTGGAAAGAGTTTGAAATGGGACCCCATGGCTAGGGACTTGGCAGGATTTTTCTGGCTTTCTTAGAAGGGGGTTTCCAGGCTGGGTCTCACAGCCATGTTCTCTGCCAGATCCTAACCACAACTTGGCATCCCTTTTCCCTATGTTAATTTGCCTCAATATTTTTCTTTTTTTTTTCACTAGGTGCCATTCTATTGGTATTTCATTGTGGTTTTGATTTACATATATGGAATAGCTAATTATCTTGATCATCTTTTCATGTGCTGAATGGTTATTTGCATATCTGCTTTGGAGAAATGTTTATTCACATATTTTGTCCATTTTGTTAAAAATTGGATTGTCTTTTTGTTGATGAGTTATAGCATTTCTTAATACATTCTGATGTTAAATTCCTATTGGATACATTATTTTCAAATATTTTCTCCCATTCTTTATTTTGTCTCTTAGAAAGATGTCGACAGATAATCAGACCTTTCACCTGGGTAGAACTAAAATGTCTGCCTCCATGTGTGTGATTCTCAAATAGTTTAGCTGTGTTTCCTGGGCTAGGAAAAGTGAGAAAAGAGATTTGCCCCAGGCTGGAGAGTTTTGCAGAGGCCCTGTAGTTTTTAACCAGCTGCCTATGCCTTGGGTAGTTGAATGAGACCTTAGAGTGGAGAGGAGCCTGGGGTTATACCCCATGCTGCATCGTCACTTGAGCTTGTACCTTTTAGAACGTCTGCATTTGAATAAACAGATTAAAATCAACTAGTGGGTTTTGGAGTAATCACAGGGTGTTGCATCTAAAATGGTGAGCCAGGCCCAGAATCATCCACAGGAAATGATTCACAGGTAACTACCAGAACTGGGTTATTACCTGCTCCAGGAACCTGGACTAAACCTCCCTGACATCCTCCCATCTGCGCTCAGAAGCTTTCAAGGGAATAACTGAGCAAGGCCTGGTCTCTGCACGTAAGCCACCTGTAGCTACTCAGCTGGGCTTCTTTCCAAGGTCACATAGACACTCTCCTCCACAGGCCATCTCATCACTGGCTCATTCTCTCCTGCAAAAGTAGGAAGCACAAAGGGTTTTAGTTTTGATGAAGTCCCATTTAATCTATCATGCTTCTGGTTTAAAGTCTCAGTAACAATTGCCTAACTCAAATTCCTGACATTGTTTCCCTAGGTTTTCTTCAAGGATTTTATAATTTATTATATTTGGAAGTTTGATACTTTTTGAGTTGAATTTTGGAAATGATTTAAGGAAGGGTTCCATTGCTATTCTTTTGCGTAGAGCTAACCACTCTCCCAGCACCATTTATTGAAAAGATGATTCTTTCTTAGTGTATGTGATCCCAAATAATACCGTAATATTTTTGCATCAATGCCAAAGATGTACTTTGTTAATAATGGGGGGCTTATGGAAAAAATATGCCAAATGTATACTATGGACCATAGTTAGTGGTAACAGTCTGATATTATCTCACAATCTGTAACAAACTTTCCTCAAAGGTGTGATGTGGTGTGCAGGAAAACGGGTGTTGTAAGGGAATTCTACACATGTGCTTGATTGTTTTTTAAGTTCAAACTTCTGTAATAAAAATATGTTTTAAAAAAATAATATAGAAAATGAGGATTCTTTCCTCACTGGAAAGTGGACTTTGCACCCTTTTCAAATACAAATTGACCACAGAACTAAGGGTTTATTTCTGCACTCTAAATTCTATTCCATTGTCTTATATGTCTGCCCTTATGCCAGTACCCTGCAGTGTTAATTACTGTAGATTTTTAATAAGATTTATCATTAAGAGGTGCCATTCCTGAAGTTCTTTCCCTAGGTTTCCTTCAAGGATTGTTATATATATATTTTCTTATATTTAGAAGTTTGATGCATTTTGAGTTGAATTTTGGATATGGTGTGATGAAGTGGTCCACTGTTATTCTATTGCATATAGCTAACTCATTCTAGCGACATCATTTATTGAAAAGATGATTCTTTCTTAGTATATCTGCTACCAAACATCAATATTTTAATATCCTTGAATCAATGCCAAAGATGTACTGTGTTAATAATAACGGGGTGTATTAGTCAGACAAAGTGGTGCTGATGCAAAGTACCAGAAATCTGTTGACATTTATAAAGGGCATTTATTTGGGGTAGAAGTTTATCATCACAAGGCTATAAGGTGTAAGTTACTGCCTCATTCAAAGCTCTTGCCACATATTGGAGCAAGATTGCTGCTGTTCTCTGCAAAGATCTCATATTTACAGGTTCAGCTACTCTGATCTCTCCACAAGGTCATCTGTAGACTATCAGGTTCCTCTCTCTTCCCAGGTCAATATCTATAGAGCACTCTCTCTTCCTGCATATCTGCTTCTGTGTGCTCCTTCTCCATGTATTTACTTTCATGTGAGTGTCTGTTTTATCCCCAAGGGGTTTGTGACTCGATGCTGAGTCATATTCTAATGACATGCTTGGATCAGAGCCCTAATCTTAACATAATTTAATCAGACATCTCAGCTGAATCTAATTCAACCAAAGGGTTATCATGCCAGAGGAACTTATCATTTTACAAACATAATCTATATTTCTTTTTGAAATTCATAAATATTATCAAACTGCTACACTCCACCCTCTGAATTCCAAAAAGTCATTACAATATTCAAAAAACCTTATTTCAGTAGCAATTCTAAGTAAAAATCATATCACAATCAGTATAAAGAAATACAGTTTTTCTTGGAGCAAATTTCCCTCTGGCTGTAGACTTCTGAAACTTGGAAAATAATTTATCTTCTTCGAATATACAAAAAGACAGACAAAGAATAAACATTTGCATTACCTTAAAGAGAAATTGGGAGAGAAATGTGAGTTACGGGTCCAGAAGAGTTCCGAAAGCATGCAGGCCATACTTCATTAAATTTTAAAGTTTTCTGAGGTGCTGCTTTCCCCCAAAATGGGGGAGGG
The DNA here is from genome assembly GCA_029593785.1 of Cabassous unicinctus. Lineage (NCBI taxonomy): Eukaryota > Metazoa > Chordata > Mammalia > Cingulata > Chlamyphoridae > Cabassous > Cabassous unicinctus. Next base: position 7,302 of record JAQZBX010070949.1, read on the forward strand.
GCAGGGTACAGCATAGGTGGCACCATTTAAATAGAGAATTCAGATAGCTGGGTCTAGGATGTGTGCAACAGTTTCAAACAAACCCAGCCCGAAGCCACTGAACTCAAGGCCTCACACACCAAGTACACTGGGGTGATGGACAGACACTCCCAATGTCAAAAGCAAGTTCTCAACTACCCTCAGAACAGTGGGGTGGCAGATAAACTCACCATAATCCCCAAGGTATGTGTTCCACACTCTCTGAAGCTGGAGGGCAACACTCTCCAAGAACAATGGGGCACACTCACTTCAAGAACTAGATCATACTCTCCTTTTCCATATACATGAGTGGGTTCACTCTATTGGTATAAGAAGATGCCTTAAGTCCAGACCTCAGTTTCCATTATATTGCCTTTGAAGTCATTTTTCCTTCAACTTGTCCCTTTTCTTTCCCTTTTAATGGTTCTTTTCACACGTATCTCACAAAGATCCTCTTGATTTTGCAGGCAGGAAAAAGAGATCCAAGTCATCAAACAGACCCTTCCAGAATAACTGCATTCCCAATCCTGACTTGCAGTGAAATACCTGGCTGGTTCCATTTTAAGTTAAATCGTTACATGGGACATTATTCTCTGCGAACTTGTTTTCCAGAAGCTCAGAATTTCCCATACCTTCAATTTCTGGCTTATTGGTACCCAGGAAATCATTTCTCAGCTTATCCATCTCTTCTCAATTTCTATTATCAGCTGCAAGGAGAAGCCAGGCTGTGCTCTCCATATTTAGTTTGGAAATCATCTTAGCAAAATATCCAAGTTTGTGACTTTTAAATTATGCCTTCCATGTGACATCAAGAGAAAATTTTGCCAAGTTTGCTGCCACTATAACACAAGGATCATTTTTCTTTCAGTTGTCAAAAACACATTCATCGTTTCTTGCCTATGTCTTCATCAGAAGTATATTTAGCATCCACATTTCTACTAACCTGCTCTTCAAAGAAATCTAGACCTTTTCCATCAATCATTTCACAATTTGTCCAGATCTTCGCATTACCCATTTATGAAACTGTTCCAAAAATTTTGGCATTTGTGTAGCAGCACCACCCCACTATCCTGGTACCAATTTCTGTTTTACTTTGCTAAAAGCTGTTGGGAACAATATACAAGAATTGGGTTGGCTTTTTACAATGATGATTTATTAGATTAGAAACTTACAGTTCTGAGGTTATGGAAGTGTCCAAAGGAAGGCACCATAAGGTGATCCTTTCTTTCCAAGCTGAAACTGGCAGTGATCAGGCATATGGCAGTGCCTGCTCATCTCTACCTTCTCTTCCAGGCCCCATTGCTTTCTGCTTCTGGCTAAAGAGGTTTCCTCTCAGCTTCTGGATTCCCCTCTGTCTCTGTAGCTTTTTTTCTTTGTTTTACTCCATTTAAAAAAGAATTCCAGGACGAAGAATAAGATCCATCTTGGGTCACACAATCTAATCAAAGGCCCTTAGCTGAAGTAAATTAATCAAAAGTTCCCACCTACAGTATTTTTACACACACAGGAAAGAATTAGCACAAAGAACAGGATTACCTAGATTCTGCCAAAACTTCAAACTGCCACAGAGAACTCTCCTCCCAGAATTAGCCCTCCGGGTAAAAGTTGCTGGAAATAACAAAAAGAGTTTTAAAAATCTATAAATTCAGATCAAAAGCAAACACAACAGATCAGCATTTCTGGAAGAGGAACAGGGGAAAGGAGGCCTTATCCTAGGGTGAAACAATTGCACACATAGTGCAATCGCAAACTGCATTGAATATCCAGAGAAAGAATGATACAAATAAAAGCTGAATAAAGCTTATCAGTTAAACAGGAACCCTTTTAAAGGGTAAGTAAAGTTGAATGAAGGATCATATAGGAGACTTAACAAAAGGCCAATCAATAAGAAATTCCTAGGCAAGAGAGAGAAACTGACCTCCAGAGTAGACCCACCATGATAACCATATGCCTAGACACCAGGAAAAAATTACAAGCCATGCTAAGAAACAGGAAGAAATGGCACAAAGTAGCAAATTTAAACTCCAGATGATACACAGGACTTTAAAAAACTAACCAATTATCTTCAAACAAATCTCCTAAATCAAAGCAAGAAGGAAATAAATCACAAAGATTAGCCCAGAAATAAATGAAATAATGAATAAAAACAATATAGTGAATCAACAAAATCAAAACTTGATTCTTGGAGGGAATCAATAAAATTGACAAACTCTTAGATAAACCAGCAAAGAGAAAAAAAGAGAAAGAAAATGCAAAAAAATAAAAACAAGAATGGGAGGAATATTACACTGTTATTCAGAATTGTGCTAGTTTTTCTAGCTACAGTAAACAGACAAGGAAATGAAAAAGAAAAGGCATCCAAATCTGAAAGATAGGTGTATAAAGTTCACTATTTGCAGATGACATTAATTTATATTTAGAAAGTCCTGAACAACGTACAAAAAAGCTATTAGCGCTAATAAATGAATTCAGCAAAACAGTGAAATAAGAAACAAATATGCAAAAATCAGTATTGTGTCTATACAATAGTAATAAGCTATCTGAGGATGAAATCAAGAGACAAATTCCAATTATGATAGCAACTAAAAATATCATATACCTAGACATAAACTTAACAAAGGATGTAAAGAGCAGGTCACAGAAATAAAAAAAATACTGCTTAAACCTGTCAATAAAGACATAAATAAATTGAAGGACCATCTGTGTTCATGGATTGGGAAACTAAATATTGTTAAGATATCAATTCTACCCAAATTGATTTACAGAAAAAAATGCAATACCAATCCAAATTCCAGCACCCTACACTGCAAATGTGATAAGTTTATCAAATTTATTTGAAAGGTTAAGGGGTCCCAAATAGCCAGAAAGATCTTGAAAAAGAAGAATGATATTGGATTGCTCACATCCTTATGTTAAAGCATATTACAAAGGTACCATGGTTAAAACAGCATAGCACTGGCATAAAGATAGATATATCTATCCATAGACTTGAATTGAGTGTTCAGAAATAGATCCACACATCTATGGTCCGTTGATATTTGTCCAGACTACCAAATCCTCTCAACTGGGATAAAGCAGTCTCTTCAACAAATGGTACTGAGTGTAATAGATAGCCATATCCAAAACAGTGAGAATGGACCAACATATCACACCATATAAAATTAATTTCAAATGAATCAAAGACCTAAATATAAGAGATAGTATCATTATTTAATCTTTTACTAGAAGAAAATGTAGGGAAGCATAGACCATCTTGTGGTAGGCAGTGCATGAGCATTGAAAGAAAATGTAGATAAATGGGACCTCCTCAAAATTAAATAGTTTTGTGCTTCAAAGCTCTTTATCAAGAAAGTAAAAAGGCAGGCCACTAAGTGAAAGAATATATCTGGAAACTACATATTTCATAAGGTTTAATATCCAGAATATATAAAGAACTCCTACAACTCAAAAATAAAAATCAATCAAACATTTTAAGAAAGGTCAAAAGACTTGAATAGACACTTTTTCAAAGAGGAAATAAAAATGTCTAAAACCATGAAAAAATGCTCAACACCATTAGGTATTAGGGAAATGCAACTGAAACTATAATGAGGTATCATTTAATACCTGTTAGATTTGGCTGCTATTAAAAAAAACAGAAATGTGTTGGAGTGCATGTGGAGAAATAAGAACAGCTATTCACAGTTGGTGATAATGTACAGTGTTACATTGACTGTGGAGTATAGTTTGGTATTTCCTTAGCATCTATATAGCAGGTGGGCCCGGCCCTCTCCTTGGTCTTCCCTGGTTGCTCTTTGTGTTCCCCTATGGATCTTTAAGGACCAGCTTCCCATTTCTTAGCTCCTGGGTCTTGTCCCATCTGGCCTGCCTCAGTGAAGATTGCTGAAGTCTCCGTGTTATTTCTACCCCAAAGCAGGATTTTATGGTGGAGATTTCTTACCCTATCCCACAATGTCATCTATGGGGACAACAAAAGTGGCAGGGTCCTTCAATTGGGGAAGACACTCTTGTTTGAACACCTTCAATGTTGACCTAGACAGGATCATCTCATCCACATCCTGTAAAGGGTGGAGATCTTACAGCAAAGAATCTATCATCCTTACCCTCAGGGCAGTTATAGATTCATGGAAAGATTGTACTTTTGGGAAGTCTTCACCGTGGTGAATACACCTATCATTATCCTAGTAAATGAGACTGAAAGTGGCATGGACTTGTCCATAACACTATCGTGTTGGTTGTCCTGTTAGATGCAGGCAAAACTGTTTTATCAAAGGGACAGTAGTTAATTTTCCCAGGCTGTGCCCCTTGGCCTAAGACATCTGAGTCTGCAATGTCCCCTCATCAAAAATATGCACCAACCAAACTTCATGATCCACCACTGGCTTCTGCAAATATCTATATTTTAGCCTCCATATTTCACTCTAAATGAAAAACCTTATAATAATGCTTTGGTCTATTTCAATGCCATTGACAGTTGGTGTTAAGAGCAAACAGTCATAACATAGGGCTTGCAAATAGGCCAGGGTTCTGGAGTACTTTGCAACCCTTAAGACAACTTGAGGGTCAGTGAATGGCAGAGAAGTGTGCAGGCAGGCACAAGCCAGGGTATAGTATTCCTACCCTTTCTAGAACACACCTCCCTCATCTTCACCCTTATTTACTGCATTAATTCATCCCTATTAAAAGGGATACTGCTTACATCTCACTTGAGTCCAACTGTCCAGAAGAAGGCCAGCTCAGCAGTCAGCCAATCACTCCTGTGAGAGCCAGAAGGATGACTAAATTGATAGTCCTTCAGGCTTTATTTTGGTGATCCAACTGGCTACACTAATCTGTCTTCACAAACAGAGACACCCAAAAAGATGTAAACCCATTCCAATATAAGTGTGGGTGTCATCATGAAAAGCATGTCTCACACAGCACTAAATGGACAGTTCTATTCACATGAGAAGAGACAGAGCAAGATCAATTTTACTAAGAGGCAACGATTTTGCAGCCAGTTGATTTCACTCAGTGGCTGCTACAGGAGATATTTTAATTGCAGCATACTTGTCTGTGTTTGTGTATCCTAGTGTCCTGGTGCAGGAACCCAGCTACCTCCCCACCAGTGACAGATATAATTTTCTGGTGTGTGCTGGATATCATAAAACATGCCCACCAGAATCAGACTGTCTGCAATAAATATTTATATATGCTTGGGGCAATAGGGGAAGGAATGAACTTGCAGCCTCCTTATTCACTAAGGGCCGGTAATTTATCCTGTCAGGATGACACACCTGAAACTGAGCAAAGGAGGTATTTGTGGGACTCAGGGAAAGGCAACAGGCCTTGCTAAGACTGTGCCCAACACACATTCCCCTCTGTATTTATTTTCCCTTCATCATGCGGGAAGATTTATGAATCCATCATAACCTAAGCCTATTCACCCAGATCACATGGAAAGAGCAAGTGTCCAAAGGGTATTATGAGTTGAGGGCCAGGTATTTCAATGCATAAAACAGCTTTTGAATGTATCCACTGCTATAAACTTTCTGTGTCCTTATTCTGTATTTGTGTATCAATTCTAAACACTTTATTGCCTAGTATAGATATTTGTATAAAGGTAAATGAAAAAAATGATATTTGAAATGAAGTTCTAATTCAAAACATTCAGGGGGAAACATACCTATTGTAAGATATTGGCCATAGTTGGTAGTAAGATTTTGAAGATGCTCTTTCATAGTGTTTAACAATTGTTTCACAAGGATGCAAAATGTTAGTTGTGGGGTAATAATATATGGGAGGCTTTTATGATGATATGAATGTTTATTTTGTAAGTTCACAAGTTTTACTGTATACTTATTGTTTATACACATGTATGAATGACAAACTTCAATTTTAAAAAGTTAAGAACACGCAACATTCTCTTTCATGTAGGAGGTATGCAGTACTTAGAAATTGTCTCAAATCAAAGACACCTATTTAAGGACTCACCCCATGGCCTTATTATCCATGTTATATTATTGTTTGCTTTTAGTTCAAAACCCTATGAAATATTACTAAAAAGAAATTACAATGTGGAAAACATTTTCCAATAGAATCCATGAATTCCACAAAAGTATGGAAATATAAAACTGACACAAAAATTTATTGCCCACAATCAAAAATGAAATGGAAAAGAATCTGTATTAACGAAACTAGATATGTAACAGGGATAGTTTAAATTTTATCAAAATATATCGGATATAAATTAAACTTCAATCAAGTATTTTTCAGAATTTTTTAATCAAGAAAAATTCTGCTTGGAAAGTCAAAATTTCTATGGAACATTGTGCCTGGAGCAGCATTAATCTCTCTGTTCCACAGGCTATAGATAATGGGGTTTATGAATGGAGGCACCATTTAGTAGAACATGGTTATGAGGAGATTATTAAGAGATGCTTTTTCTGCAGTGGGATAAAAGAGAACTGTCAACACAGAAATTACTAACAAAATGAGAACTGCCAAGTGTGGGGTACAGGTGGGTAAGGCTTTGTTACGAGCTTCCACAGAATGCATCCTAAGCACCATTGAAAATAGTAGTTGAGCTTTATGATTTCTTTATATAGAATGGAAACCAAACCCTCATCAAATATGTGGTTTCTAAATATTTTCTCCCATTGAGTGGGTTCCTTCTTGACAAAGTCCTTTGGATCACATAAGTGTTTAAGTTTGATTAGGTACCATTTATCCACATTTTCTTTAATTGCTTATGTTTTGGGTGTAAGGTTTAAGACTGCACCACTTACCACCAGTTCTTGAAGATGCTTTCCTACATTTTTCCTAGGAGTTTTATGGTTCATGCTTTTATATTTAGGTTTTTCACCTATTCTAAGTTAAATTTTATATGAGGTATGAGATAGGGGTCCTCTTTCTTTCTTTTGGCTATGGATATCCAATTCTCCCTGCACCATTTTTTGAATAGACTGTTTTTCCTCAGCTGGTTGAGCTTGACAGGCTTGTCAAAAATCACTTGACCATAGTTGTGAGAGTCTGTTTTTGAACCATCAATTTAGTTCCATTGATCTATGTTTCTATCTCTGTGCTTATATCATGCCGTTTTTACCACTGTAGCTAGATAATATTATTTAAAGTCCGGAAGTGGAAGTCCTCCAAATTTGCTTTTCCTTTTTAAGATGATTCTGGTTATTCAGGGCCCCTTACCTTTCCAAATGAATTTGATGATAGTGTTTTCCATTTGTTTAAAAAATGGAATTTTTATTGAGATTGCTTTGAATCTGTATGCCAATTTGGGTAGAATTGACATCTTAATGATATTTAGCTTCCAGTCTATGAGTATGGGATATTCTTCCAATCATTTAGGTCTTTTAAAATTTCTTTTATCAATGCATAGTAGTTTTCTGAATACATATGCATTATATCCTTAGTTAAGTTTATTTCTAAATACTTGATATTTTTAGTCTCTAATAAATGGAAATATTTTCCTGACTTCCTTCTCAGACTATGCATTATTAATGAATCGAAACACCACTGATTTATGCATATTGATCTTGTATCCTGACAGTATACTGATATTGTTTATTAGCTCTAGCAACTTTATTGTAAAGTTTTCAGTACATTCTAAATATAGGATCAAATCATCTGCAAATAGCAAAAGTTTTACTTCTTAATTTCCTACATGGATACCTTTTATTTTTTTTTCTTTTCTGATTGCTCTAGCTAGAAACTCTAGTACAATAATGAACAACAGTGGTGACAATTAGCATCCTTGTCTTGTTCCTGATTTCAATGGGAAAACTTTTAGTCTTTCACCATTGAGAACAATATTAGCTGAATTTTTCAGATATGACCTTTATCGTGCTGAGAAAGTTTCCTTCAATTCCTATCTTTTGTAGTATTTTTATCAACAAAGGATGCCTTAGAGAAGCCAATGTGGCTCAAGTGGTTCAGCATCTGTCTACCATATGAAAGGACCCAGGTTTGATCCCTGAGACCTCATGTTAAAATAAAGAAAAAAAAAAAA
>JAQZBX010070950.1:0-15325 GCA_029593785.1 Cabassous unicinctus
TCTAAATGATACACATACTTGTCAACACTTGATATTGTCAAACATTTAAAATTATGATTGAGATATATATTATTTCACTGTGGATTTAATTTGCATTTCTCTGATAACTAATGGTATTGAGCATCTTTTAATGTGCTTATTGACTAATTGAGCTGTTGGTCTTCTTACTATAAGTTCGCATATATTCTGGATACAAGTTCTTTGTCATATATACATAGTAAAAATGTTCTCCTAGTCTATAACTTGTTTTTTTCAATTTCTTAATGATATTTTTCAAAAAGCAGACATTTTTAATATTGATGTAGAGTTATTCAATTTTTTCTTTCACAAATTATGCTTTTTTGTGTCTTAGCTAATAAATCTTTGCTTATCCCAAGTTTGCAAAGACTTTTCTCTCCTTTGTATTCTTTTGAAAGTTTTATAATTGGAGCTTTTACATTTAAGTCTATGGTTCATCTGTGGGTTTATTTTTCTGTGTGGTGTGAAATAAGGGTTGAAGTTTACATTTTTCCATATAGAGAGCCAGTCAATCTAACACTATTAGATGAAAAGATAATCCTTTCCCCCATTGAGTTACCTTAGGACCTTTGTTGAAAAGTAATTGACCACATAAATGTGGATCTATGTCTGCCACTCTATTCTCTTCCACTAATCCAGGAATTCTTGACCTTTTTTGTTCCACGGACCCTTTGCCAGTCAGGTGAAAACCACAGACCCCTTACTAAGCCCACACTATACTGTATATTATTTAATAAATACATCACATCTGCACCAACATGTCCCCACAAGAATAATGTTTTTTTAATATGCTTTTTTTATTGTTTTAAAAGATACTTAGATTACATAATGTTACATGAAAAAGGAATAATGTTTCTTTGAATTTCAATTCTAGCTCACGGACCCCTTGTTAAGAACCGCTGCCCTAATCTATACCTCTATCTTTACACCTGAATCACATTGCCTTGATTACTGTGGCTTTCTGGCAAGTTGTGAAATTAGGTAATGTGAGTCTTCCAACTATGTTCTTTGTCAAAATTGGGTTGTCTATTCTAGGGCCTTTATTTTTCCATAAAAATTTAAAGTCAGATTATTAATGTCTCCAAAATGCCTCCGGGGATTTTTATTGGGATTGCATCAGATCTATAGATCAATTTGGGGAGTTTAAGAATATTGAGTATTGTGACCCATGAACATGGTATATCTCTCCAATTTCTCTTTAATTTCTATCAACAGTGTTTTGTAATTTTCACTGTATAGGACTTGCACGTACATATTTTGTTACATTTATCCATAAGTAGTTCATGTTTTGGGATGCTATTGTGTATTTTTAAATTTAAGTTGCTAATATTTTGTTGCTAGGAGAGCAGAATCAATTGATTTTTATAAAATGACCTTATATCTTACAAACCTGCTAAACTCTTTTATTAGTTTTAGTTGCTTTTTTGTAGATTCATTAATATTTTCTACATATGTTATCTGTGAATCAACACAGTTTTACTTCTTCCTTTCCAAGGTATATGCTTTTTATTTCTTTTTCTGTGTATTTCCACTATTAAGTCCTCAAATACGATGTTGAATAAATGTGATGAGAGTGGACATCTTTTTCTCCTAACTGATCTTAGAGAAAAGCATTCTTTCTTTCACCATTAAGCATGATAATAACTATGGTTTTTGTAGATGCCCTTTATTGAGTTTAGGTTCTTTCTATACGTAGTTTGTTCAGAGTTTTTGTAATGATTAGGAGTTCAATTTCACCAAATGCTTTCCTTCTACATCTATTGAGATGATCATATGATAGTTTTCCTTTATTCAGTTAATATGGGGATTACATAGTTTGACTTTCAAATGCTGAAGCAGCACTGCATTCCTGTTATATTCCCCCCTTGGTCATGGCATATGATCCTTTTCATATGTTGATGGATTTGTTTTGCTAATATTTGCTGAAGATTTTTACGTCTATGTATATGAAGGACATTGGTTCACAGTTTTCCTTTCTTGCCATGTCACTAGGTATGATGGTTTGGTTTTGGTATCAGATTAATACTGGTCTCATAAAATAAGTTGGGAAATGTTTTCTCCTCATGCCTTTTCTGAAAGTTTGTTTAGGATTGGTATCATTTATCCCGTAAATGCTTGGGCCTAAAGTTCTCCTTGTGGGAAGTTTTAAAATTAATTGACAGAGGGTTTATCAGATTTTTATTTTTACTTTATTCAGTTTTTACCATTTCTGTCTTTCAAGGGACTTGTCTATTTCCAATAGTTTGGCACATAATTTTCCATATTTTTCTATGATTATCCGTTTAATGTATATATGGTATGTAGTTTTGCTCTGTCTTTTGTACAGGATGCTGATAATTTGTGTTCTCTCTCTCTCTCAGTTAAGCTTGAGTTTTATCAACTTTATGGATCTTATCAAAGCACCAACTTTTGGTTTTATTGATGTTTCTTTAATATTTGTACATTTTCTATTTCACTTATATCTGTTCATATCTTTATATTTACTTTGAGTTTAATTTTGTCTTCTTTTACTAGCTTCTTAAAGTAGAAGTTTAGATAACTATTTTTAGACAATTCTTTTTTGATATAAGCATGAAGGCTTATATTAGCTTTAGCCAATCCCACAAATTTTGTTTGCTATCTTTTCATTTTTACTCAGTTCAAAATATTTGCTAATTTCCTTTATGATTTCTTATTTGACCTATGGTTAATTTAGAAGTGTATTGTTTAATTTCCAAGTATTTGCAGATTTTCCCTATATAGTTCTATCATAGATTTCTAATTTAATTCTGTTGTGATTAGAAAGCATACTCTAATTATTGTTTCAATTATTTTAAATTTATCAGGCAATGTTTTATGACTCAACATATTGTCAAGTTTGGTGAGTGTTCCATATGCACTTGAAAGAATGTGTTTTACAGGGAGCAGATGGGGCTCAAGCAGTTGAGTGCCCACCTCCCACACTGGAGGTCCTGGGTTCGATTCCCAATGCCTCCTAAAGGAAAAACAAACAGACAACAAGCAGACAATGAGCAAACAATGAGCAGACAGACAAGTGAGCCATGGGCGGGGGTGTGGGGAGAATGTGTTTTACAGTTTGTGGGTAGTGTTCTGTAAATATCAATTATGCCAATTTTATCTTCTTTATCATTATGGATTTTCTGTCTACTTGTTCTATTAATTACTGAAATAGTAGTATTGAAATTTCTAACTATAATTGTGGATTTCTCCCTTTCTCCTTTCCATCTATCAGATTTTGCATTATTTAATTTGAAGCTCTGTGTTTAGATGTATACATAAATTTTTATTCTTGGTGCATTGACCCTTTTATCGTTATGAAATGGACTTTTTATTCCCTGGTAATATTCTTTTTTCTGAAATCTCCTTTCTTTGATATTAATATAGCCACACAAGCTTAAACAGTGAATTATTGTTTTTAATTTTTAAAAACAGCTTTATTAAATTATAATTAGTTTCCAATAATCTAAACATGTTTAAGGTACACATTCTAGTAAATTTTGGCATATGTGTACACATCTGAAATCATCACCACAATCAAGATAATGAATATATTCATCACCCCAAAAAGTATCCTCATGTCCCTTTATTCTCTCTCCCTACCACCTCTTGCATTCACTCTCCTACCACATCATTCCCAGGCATCCAGAGATCTGCTTTTAGTCACTATAGATTAGTTTGCATTTTCTAGGTTTATAGAAATGAAACCATACAATATGCAATCTTATTTTGTCTAGCTTCTTTCACTCAGCATAATTATTTTGAGAGTCATCTGTGTTGCAGAGTATATCAGTAGTTCATGCCTTTTAACTGCTGAGTAGTATTGTATTACATGGATATTCTATAATATGTTTTTCTTTTTACCTGTTGATGGATATTTAGGTTGTTTCTGGTTTTGGCTATTACAAATAAAGCTGCTATAAATATTCGTGTACATGCACTTGTACGCCTACCTCGGTATGGAATGGCTGGATGGTAGGTACTTGTTTAACTCCCCTCCCCCCAGCATGACTCCCCCGTTTGTTTGCTCATTGTTTTTGCTTGTTGTTTTTGCTCATTGTTTTTGCTTGTTGTTTTTGCTCATTTTCTTCTCGTTGTCTCTTTTTTCTTTAGGAGGCACCAGGAACTGAACCCGGGACCTCCCATGTAGGAGGCAGGTGCACAATTGCTTGAGCCACATCTGCTCCCCCATTGTTTCACTTTTTCCTTTTTCGTTTTCTTTTCTTCTTTTTTTTTTGTTGTTGTTGTTGTTTAACTTTTTAAGAACTGCCAAACTGTTTGTACCATTTTACATTCCCACCAGGAGTAAGATTGGCAGTTGCGCAATACCTTTGCCAATACGTGGTATGATCAGTCATTTAATTTTAGCCATTCTAATAGGTGTGTAGTGTGAATTACCTTTTGAAGAAAATTATAAATCTAAAGAAGAAAATTAATGTTATATTAACCCACATAATTACCATTTCTGGCAAACTTCATTAAAAGTTTCCAACTGGTATTTTTGCCTTTTTTATTTATTTTGCTTGTTGTTTGTTTTTGTTTTTTTCAAGAAGCACTGGCAACCAAACCTGGAACCTCCCACATGGGAGGTGGAAGCTCAACTGCTTGAGCCACAACCGCTCCCTGTTACTGTTAACTATCGTCCATAAGTTGGATTAGTTGTAATTTTCTCATGTATCACCACATTCTTAACATTTTGTAAAAGAAGAATGTTCTTATATTTATACTATTAACCAAAATCTTCATCCACCACTGAAATCACAGTTTTACATTCCCTAGATTATTCTCTAGCTTCCTTTCAATTGACATTTACATCTACACACTACCCCTTTCAGCCAAAATTACGTTTATGAATCAGCAGTTTTAGTTATACTCACTATAATGTGTTACTATTAACTCTACTCATTTGCACACTTTTATAATAAACCTTATTAAAAATTCTACATACATTAAGCATCCGCTCCCATTCTCAACCCACATTCTATCTCCTACTTACTTAAACTCTAGAGTTTACCTCCATGAGTTTACTCATTGTATTTAGTTCATATTAGTGAGAACATACAATATTTGTCCTTCTGTGTCTGTCTTATTTCACTCAACATAATATCCTCAAAGTTCAACCATGTTGTCATATGCATTCTGATTTCATTTCTTCTTACTGCTAAATAGTATTCCATTGTACGTATATACCACATTTTGTTTATCCATTAAACAGTTGATGGACGACTTGGGCTGTTTCCATATTTTGACAATTGTGAATAATGCTGCTATGAACATCAGTGTGCAAATGTCAGTTCACATCCTGGCAATCAGTTCTGTTACTATGTCTAGTAACAGGATTGCTGGATCATATGGCTTTCTATATTCAGCTTCTTGAAGTACTGCCAAACTATCTTCCACAGATGCTACATCATTCTACATTCCCACCAACTATAAAGGAGTGTTCTTATTTTCCCACATCCTTTCCAACACTTGTAGTTTTCTGTTTTTTAATAATGGCCATTCTATAGATTGTGAAATGGTATCTCATATAGTTTGAGCTGCATTTCCCTACTAGCTAGTGATAGTAATCATTTTTTCATGTGCTTTTTGGTCATTTGTATTTCCTTTTTGGAAAAATGTCTTTTCAAGTCTTTTGCCCATTTCTTAATTAGGTTGCTTGTCTTTTTATCATTGAGTTGTATGACCTCTTTAAATAACAGGGATATCAAACCCTCATCATATATGTGGTTTCCAAATATTTTCTCCCATTGAGTAGGCTGCCTTTTCATTTTCTTGATAAACTCTTTGAAAGAAGAAAAGTGTTTAAGTTTGAGGAGGTCTCATTTATCTACTTTTTTTCTTTTGTTACTTGTGCTTTGCATGTAAGGTTTAAGAAACTACCACCTACCACATTATCTTGAAGATGTTTCCCTACATTTTCTTCTAAGAGTTTTAAGGTCCTGGCTTTATATTTAGTTCCTTGATCCATTTTGAGTTAATTTTTGTATAAGGTATGAGATAGGGGTCCTCTTTCTTTCTTTTGGATATGGATATCCAGTTCTCCCAGCACCATTTGTTGAATAGACTACTCTGGCCCAACTGGGAGGTCTTTACAGCCTTGTGAAAAATCACTTGCCCATAGATGTAAGGGTCTATTTCTGAGTTCTCCAATCGTTCCATTGGTCAATACGTCTATCTTTATGCCTGTACCATGCTTTTTTTAAACCATTGTAGCTAAGTAATATCCTTTACTTTTTCTATACAATTTATTGAAGTATATCATTCGTACATGAACATACTTAAACAATAAGTGTTCAGTAAACGTTGTGAACTTACAAAACAAACATGCGTAACATCCTGCAGGGCTCCCACACATCACCCCACCACAAATACTTTGCATTGTTATGAAACATTTGTTAACAAATTATGAAAGAGCATTGTCCAAATATTACTACTAACTATAGTCCATATCTTACTCCCCTATACTTTTTTTTTAAGGATTTATTTATTTACTTACTTTTATTCATTTTATCGCCCCCCCCCCGCCCCCGGTTTTGCTGTTTTTGTGTCCATTCACTGGGCAATTCTCTGTGTCCATTTCCTGCCCTCTCTTTTCATCCTTCTCCTCCTGTCTTCACTGGGATTCGAACCTCCGATGTGGGAGAGAGGTGTCCTACTGCCTGTGCCACCTTAGTTCGGGTTTTTTGGTGCGTCACATCTTGGCTCTCCCTTGTGTCACTCTCCTGTTACGTCATCATCCTAGTGGTGCACCCACACACGGGGACTGGTGGTGCACCCGCGCACGGGGCCTGGGGGGTTCACCAACTCGCAGGGCCTGGCAACGCACCCACGTGCAGGGCCTGGGGGGCTCACCCACTTGCGGGGCCTGACGGCGACCTGCATATGGGGCCTGGTGGCCCGTGAGCCTTCTATATTTTTCTTTTTTTTTAATTTTTACCAAGAGGTCCGGGGGTCGAGCCCAGGTCTCTCCATGTGGGAAACGGACGCCCAACCACCTGAGCCACATCCATCCCCCTATTATATCTCTTAAGGTTGACCAGAGATACCTAGAGTTACAGTCATTTCCCATACAGGATGGTCATGTAATAGATCAGGCTTAGTTTATCACCAGCATTCTAAAAGTCAGACCTAGGGAGAAAAACTAGGTCTGGGGACACATGCATGGTTTCTAATGTAGTGAATGTTTAGCCTACCCTGATTATCACAAAATCAGGACAGTGAGAATATTCACAAGGTAATATCCTCTAAAGTCAGCAAATGAGAGTCCTCCAAAGTGATTTAAACAAATCACTTTTATTGATACATATTAATAAACCATACAATTCATCCAAAATATACAAGTAACGGTATTTGGTATAATCACATATTTGTGCATTCATCCATTCATCACTTCAACCATTATTAGAGCATTTTCATTATTTCAATAACAAAAATAATAAACAAAACACAGACAAATAAACAAGAAAGTTCTTCACCTCTTAATCTCTCTACGCTTCCCCTGCTGTACATAGATGCTATTTCTGGCTATTCTTGCACAATCACTTATTTATTAATTAAGCAGTTTTGTTGAGATATTTTCACATACCACACCATCTATCCAAAGTGTATAATCAATGGCTTTTAGTATAATCACAATGTTGTGCATTCATCATCACAAAAAATTTTAGAACAATTTCTTAACTCCAAAATGGAAAACTCCACACCCCTTAGCACTGCTCTTCAACCCTATATAACCACTAATTTAATTTCACCTTTGTAAATTGATTTATCTTTACATTTTATGTAAATGGAATCATACAATATGTAGTACTTTGTGTCTGGTTTCTTTCACTTAGCATCATGGTTTTTTTTGTCTGTTATTAGTATCTTATAGTATTAACAAACATTTGTTCAGTTTCAAAGAAAGTTTTATATATGCAATTTTACCCATGTTCATATTTCACATGCAGTTTTATTAAGCTCCACAGTCCCATGTAACATTTTCTAGCTTTCCTTTTAGTAACATACATGACTTTAGACTTTCCCTTTTAACCACTTTCATACCCACATAATAGTACTCCTAGTTATACACATTATGTTGGGCTTTCACCTGTTCTATTCATTTCTCTTCAATTCTATTCATTTCCAAAGAAATTTCCTATTTCCAGTTCTGCACAAATTAACCCTCAGCTTTCCATTCTCTAATTTAATTCTATTTTCTAGTGACCCATATTCAAGTTATTAACTTCATGAGATTATACAATATATTTAGTTCATAGCAGCACAGTCATATGGTATTTGTACTTTTGTGTCTGGCTTGCTTCACTCAACATAAAGTCCTCCAGTTTCATCGATGTGGTCATATGCTTTATGACTTCATTTATTCTTACAGCTGCATAATACCATCAGGTAAATACACCACAGTTTGTTCATTCACCAGGTGACTTACACCTGGGTTGTCTCCAATTTTGGCAATCATGAATGACACCACTTTGAACATCAGTGTGCAGATGTCTGTTCTTGAGACTGCTCTCAGTTCTTCTGGGTATGTACCCAGTAGTGATATTGCTGGGTCATGTGGCAAATCTATATTCAGCTTCGTTAGGAAGTGCCAAACAGTCCTCCACAGCGGCTGTACCATTCTACATTCCCATCAACAGAGAATAAGCATTCCTATCTCTCCACATCCTCTCCTACACTTGTAGTTCTCTATTCTTTAATAGTGGCCATTCTAATAGGTGTAAAATTATATCTCATTGTACCTTTGGTTTGCATTTCCCTAATCGCTAGTGAAGTTGAACATTTTCTCATGTGTTTTTTCTCCATTTGTATTTCTTCTTTGGGTGAATGTCTATTCAAGTCTTTTGCCCATTTTTAATTGGGTTGTTTATCTTTTTATTGTTGAGTTGTACCATCTCTTCATATATTATGGATATAAAACCGTTATCAGATATGTGATTTCCAAATATTTTCTCCCATTGAATCAGTTGCTTTTTCACTATTTTGACAAAGTCCTGTGAGGTGCAAAAGTGTTTCATTTTGAGGAGGTACCGTCTATCTATTTTTTCCTTCAATGCATGGGCTTTGGTTGTAAGATCCAAGAAACCACCAACTGCCACAAGGTTTTGAAGATGTTTCCCTACATTTTCTTCTAGTAGTTTTATGGTTCTGGCTTTTATGTTTAGGTCTTTGATCCATTTTGAGTTGATGCTTGTCTTGGGAGTGAGATAGGGATCCTCTTTGATTCTTTTGGTTATTATGGCTATCCAGTTCTCCCAGCACCAGTTGTTGAAGAAACTGTTTTGTCCCATCAACATGGCTTAAGTAAATGTGTCAAAAACAGTTGGCAGTAGAGATGAAGGTTTATTTCTGAACTCTCAATTACATTCCACTGATTGATGTGTCTTTCTTTATGCCAATACCATGCTGTTTTGACGACTGTAGCTTTGTAATATGTTTCAAGATCAGGCAGTGAAATTCCTCCCACATCACTCTTTTTTATATTGCTTTTGGCTAGTTGGGTGCACTTTCCCTTTCAAATGAATTTGGTAACTGCCTTTTCTATTTCTATAAAGCAGGCTGTTACAATTTTAATTGGTATGATTTTTGAATCTATATATATATCTGTTTGAGTAGGACTGACATCTTCACAATATTTAGTCTTCTATACCATGAACACAGAATGCTTTTCCATTTGTTTAGGCCTTCACTGACTTCCTTTAGCATTGTTTCATAGTTTTCTGTATATAGGCCCTGAACTTCTTTATTTAAATTGATTCCTAGCTATTTGAGTCTTTTTGTTGCTATGGTAAATGGAATTTTTTTTCCCTGATTTCCTCCACAGATTGTTTAATATTAGTGTACATAAACATTACTGAGTTTTGCATGTTAATTTTATAGCCTTCCACTTTGCTGAACTTGTTTATTATCTTAAGTAGCTTTGTCATAGACATTTTAAAATTTTGTAAATGTATGATCATGCCATCTGCAAATAATGAGAATTTTTCTGCCTCCTTTTTTATTTGGATGCCTTTTTTTTTTCCTTGTATAATTGCTATAGCTAGAACTTCTAGAAAAATGTTGAATAACAATGGTGACAATGGGCATCCTTGTTTTGTTCCCAATCTTAGAGGGAAAACTCTCAACCATTCCCCATTGAGTACAATGTTGGCTGTGGGTTTTTCATATACACCTTTCATCATATTTAGTAGATTTCCTGCTATTCTTATCTTTTGAAATGTTTTTAATCAAGAAAGGATGCTCGATTTTGTCAAATGCCTTTTCTGCATCAATCAGGATAATCATGTGCTTTTTTCCCTTCAATTTGCTAATGTGGTTTATTATGTTAGTGATTTTCTTATGTAAACCACTCTTGCATACCAGAAATAAATTCCACTTGGTCATGATGTATAAGTCTTTCAATATGCTGGTGGATTCGATTTGCAAGTATTTTGTTGAGAATTTTTGCATCTATGTAGATTAGAGACATTGGTCTGTAATTTTCTTTTCTTGTAGTATCTTTATCTGGCTTTGGTATTAGGATGATGTTGACATCATAAAATATGTTGGGTAACTTTCCCTCCTCTTCAATTTTTTGGAACAGTTTAAACAAGATTGATGTTAATTTTTCTTGAAATGATTGGTAGACTTCACCTGTGAAGCCATCTGGCCTTGAACTTTTCTTTGTTGGGAGATTTTTGATGACAGAGTCAATCTCTTTAAATGTGATTGGTTTGGTAAGTTCTTGTATTTCTTGTAGGGTCAGTGTTGGCTGTTTGTGCATTTCTAGTAATTTGCCCATTTCACCTAGGTTGTCTAATTTGTTGGAATACAGTTCCTCATAATATCCTCTAATGATCCTTTTTACTTCTATAGGGTCAGTCATAACTTTGTCTCTTTCATTTCTGATTGTATTTATTTACATCTTTTCTTTTTTTTCTTTGTTAGTGTGGCCTGGGGTTTGTCAATTTTATTGATCTTCTCAAAGAAACAGCTTTTGGTTTTGTTCATGTTCTCTACTGTTTTTTTCTTCTCAATTTCATTTATTTCTGCTCTAATCTTTATTATTTCTTTCCTTCTGCTTGCTTTGGGAATGGTTTGCGGTTCTTTTTATAGTTTCTCCAGTTGTTCAGTTAGATCTTTGATTTTAGCTCTTTTATCTCTTTAAATATAGGCTTTAGGGCTATAAATTCCCCTCTCAGTTTCCTTTGCTGTATACCATAAGTTTTGATAAGCTGTGTTCTCATTTTCATTTGTCTCAATATATTTACTGATTTCACTTACAATTTCTTCTTTGACTCACTGATTATTTAGGAGTGTGTTGTTTAGCTTCCACACATTTGTGAATTTACCTCTTTCCCATCTATTATTGATTTCCAGTTTCATTCCATTACGATCTGAGAAGGTGCTTTGTATAATATTAATCCTTTTATATTAATTAAGACCTACATTGTGACCTAACATGTGGTCTATTCTGGAGAAGATCCATGAGCACTGGAGAGGAATGTATAAACTTTTGAGTTTAGGTGCAACGTTCTATATATGTCTGTTAGATCTAGCTCATTTATCATATTGTTCAAGTTCTCTATCTCCTTTTTGGTCTTCTGTCTAGTTATTCTATATAATAGTGTGAGTGGTGTGTTGAAGTCTCCATCTATTAATGCAAAGTTTTCTCCCTTCATTGTATTGTTTCTCCCATTCCTTGATTTATTTCTCCCATTCATTATATTAATTCTCCCTTCAGTTTTGCCAGAGTTTGCCTCATGTGTTTTGGGGCACCCTGGTTAGATGTATAGATATTTATTACTGTTATTTCTTCCTGGTGGATTGTCCCTTTTATTAAGATATAATCACTTTCTGTATCTCTTAGAACTTCTTTGCATTTAAAGTCTGTTTTGTCTAATATTAGTATAGCTACCCCTACTCTTTTTTGGTTACTGTTTACATGGAGCATCTTTTTCCAGCCTTTCACTTTCAGCGAGTTTGTATCCCTGGGTCTGAGATGAGTCTCTTCTAGGCAGCATGTGGGTGGCTCATGTTTTTTTTGTTTTTTTTTTTCATCCATTCTTTCAGCCCATATCTTTTGATTGGGGAGTTTAATCCATTCACATTTAATGATATTACTGTAAATGCATTAAATACCTCCACTATTTTACTCTTTGGTTTTCATATGTTATATCTTATTTTCATCTGTCATTTTACTCTTTTGGTTATCTTTTCTGCTATTCTTTCTTCCATACTCTCTTCCAAGCCTCTATCTCCTGTGTTTTTATTTTAGGCCATAAGGTTTCCTTTAATATTTCCTGTAAAAATGGATTCTTTTTTATGAACTCTCTTAGATTCTGTTTGTTTGTGAATATTTTAAACTCATCTTCATATTTGAAGGACAGTTTTACTGAATAAAGAATTCTCACCTGGCAGTCTTTCTCTTTCAGTATTCTAATTTTATCATACCACTGTCATCTTGCCTCCATGGTTTCTGATGAGAAACCACACTCAGTCTCACTGGGTGTCCCTTGTATGTGATGGTTTGCTTCTCCCTTGCTGCTCTCAGAATTTTCTCTTTATCTTTGCCATTTGCCATTCTGAGTAGTATGTGTCTTGGAGTAGGTCTATTTGGATTTATTCTGATTGGGGTACACCACACTTCTTGGATATGTAAGTTCATTTCTTTCATGAGAGTTGGGTAATTTTCAGCTATTATTTCCTCAAATACTCTTTTGGCACCTTATCCCTTCTCTTCTCTTTCTGGAACTCCCATGACATATTATGTTGTTGCGATTATTGTTATCATACTACTCCCTGAGTCCTTGCTCAATTTTTTCCATTCTTTTCTGTTTCTGTTCTTTTCTATCTTCTATTTCAGCTCTTCTGTCTTCTGAATCACTTATTCTTTCTTCTATCATTTCATGTCTACTGTTATATGCCTCTAATTTTTTTATGGTAAAAAAAAAAACTTATATTTACTTCCGGAAAGATGGCAGACTAGAAAGAAACAGGACTCTCTTCTCCCCCTAAAAATAAAGGACAGGCTGAAACTGCCTGGAAAAAAAATCTTCTAAGGTTAAGGCACCAGGCAAAGGCTGGACACCACCCAGAAGTGAGAGGGACAAAGGAAAAGAATCACAATGGCAAAACTGTGAGTTAAAACCAGCAGCTGCTACTGCTGGCACCCTCCCCCACACAAAAGACACTTTGGAATTCTCAGGCCTTTGGGCCGGCTACAGACAAAGGGGGCTCCAGGGATTCACCACCCCAAGAAAGGGGAGAAAGAGGGACATAGCCTAGGGCTGACTCAGCTTTTGACCCATAAATTTCATCTGCTGTGTCCCATGAATCCTTCCAGGCTGGGTGGGTCAGCACCATTATTTGCCTTGGGAGAAAGCTTGGGACTAAAGAGATCTGGGACTAAAGAGATCTGATCTTCCCAATCTCCCTCTCTACTAACTGGGACTGATTGTTGAAAAAGCAGAGGGGAGTGGAATTATTTCCTACACAGGAAAAGGGAAAGGGCTGCCAGCCAAGGGTGGAGAACTGTCTCTGATAAAGGTTGAATTACAAGGCTCTTAGTCTGCAGGCAGGAACCTCTATCACACTGATCTGATCTGTGTTGCAAACACACTCTGACCAGGCATTGAACTTTGAGGGCTACCAAAGACCGCCATCTACTGGCAGACCAAGGAAGAGCACATGAGAAAATTAAAAGTAAATAAGACAGGCTTTTTCCAGCCTTTATAGCCTCCCTCCCCAAGGTGCTAGGAAGCAGGTCTGCAACCCATTACTGGGTCCAGAGTCCAGTTTTGAGCAACTAACAGGGACAATCCAGGTTGAATCAAGAATCAAAGAGAAGCAGTAAAACACACTCTCCCTCCACTAAATCTCTATGAAAGAAAGAGAAATTGAGCATCTGAGTAAACTACAATCTAATGGATAAAAGTAAAATAAATAAATAAATCTTTAAAAAAAAATTGCCAGCTGAGAATTTTTAGTCCAGCAAAATTGTCCTTTAAATATGAAGTTGAATATGAAAATTGACAAACAGAACTGAGAGTTCATAAAAAAGAATCACCTTCTTTTTAAAAAAATCTATTTATTTATTTATCCACCCCTTGCTGCTTGTGCTCCCTGTGTCCATTTGCTTTGCACTTTTCTGTGTCTGCTTGTTTCCCTTTGTTGGGTCATCTTGCTGCACAGGCCGTCAGCTCACCAAGCCACATGGGCCGTCAGTTCCATGCTACGTGGGCCACCTTCCCTTCACCAGGAAGCCCTAGGAATAGAACCCAGGGCCTTCCATATGGTAAACAGGAGCCCAAACAATTGAGCCACAGCCACTTCCTGACCTTCTTTTAAAGGAAGCCTTTAGAGCCTGAAAGAAGAAGATTGGAGAGAAAGACTTGGAGGAGAGTATAGAAGAAAGAAGAGCAGAAAGAATAATGAAAGGTAAAAAGATGAAAATATGATATGACATATGAAAACCAAAGAATAAAATGGTGGAAGTAAATAATGCATTTACAGTAATATCATTGAATGTGAATGGATTAAACTCCTCAATCAAAAGAAATAGGTTGAAAGGATGAATGAAAAAACATGAGCCATCCATATGTTGCTTACAAGAGACTCACCTCAGACCCAAGGATACAAACCAGCTGAAAGTGAAAGCTTGGAAAAAGATACTCCACACAAATAGTAACCAAAAAACAGCAGGTATAGCTATACTAATATCAGACAAAACAGACTTTAAATGCAAAAAAAAAGTTATGAGAGATACAGAAGGTGATTATATCTTAATAAAAGGGACAATCCACCAGGAAGATACAGCAGTCATAAATATCTGTGCACCTAACCAGGATGCCCAAAATACATGAGGCAAACTCTGGCAAAACTGAAGGGAGAATTAATATAATGAATGGGAGAAATAATACAATGAATGGGAGAAATAATATAATGAAGGGAGAAAACTCTACAATAATAGTTGGAAACTTCAACAAACCACTCAAGCCATTTTACAGGATAACTAGACAGAAAACCAACAAGAAAACAGAGAACTTGAACAATATGATAAACGAGCTAGATCTAACAGACACATACAGAACATTGTATCCAAACTCAGCAGATTATATATTCTTCTCAAGTGCCCATGGATCTTTCTCCAGAATTGACCACATGTTAGGGCACAATGCAGATCTCAATAAATAGAAAAAGATTGAAATTACACAAAGCACCTTCTTAGATCATAATGGAATAAAACTAGGAATCAATAGTAGATAGGACTGGACACCCGATAATGCAGTGATAAAAGGAAAAATGTTTAAAAAAAAATTTTTTTTTT
>JAQZBX010070951.1:0-15322 GCA_029593785.1 Cabassous unicinctus
AAAAAAAAAAAAAAAAAATGGTGCTTGGAAAACTGGATAACCATATGCAAAAGAATAAAGGTGGACCCCTGCATCACCCATATATAAAAACTAACTTAAAATGGATCAAAGACCTAAATATATACAAGAACTAAAACTGTAAAACTCCTAGAAGCAAACATTAGGGAAACATCTTCAGGACCTTGTGTTAGGCAGTGGTTTCTTGGACTTTACATCAAAAGCATTAGCAACAAAAGGAAAAAAAAAATAGATAAATGAGACTTCATCAAAATTAAAAACTTTTGTACATCAAAGGACTCTATCAAGAAAGTGAAAAGATAATCTACAGAATGAGAGAAAATATTTGGAAATCATATATCTGATAAGAGTTTAATATCCAGAATATATAAAGAACGCCTAAAACTCAACAACAAAAAATAACAGTCCAATTGAAAAATGAAAAAAGACTTAAATAGATATTTCTTCCAAAAAAAGTATACAAATAGCCAGTAAATACATGAAGATATTCAATGTCATTAGCCATCAGGGAAATGCAAATCAAAACCACAAGAATGGCTACTATTTTTTAAGATTTATTTTATTTATTTCTCCCCTGCCCCGCCCCCATTGTTTGGGCTCCCTGTCTGCTCTCTGTGTCCATTCACTGTGCACTCTCTGTGTCTGCGCATCTTCTCTTTAGGAGGCACCAGGAACCGAACCCAGGACCTCCCACATGGGAGAGAGGCGCTCAATTGCTTGAGCCACCTCCACTCCCTGCTTTGTTGTGTCTCTCATTGTGTTTCCTCGTTGAGTCATCTTGTTGCATTAGCTCCCCGTGCCAGCCCATTGCTCCAGCCCATCAGGTCAGCTCACTGTCTTGCTCATCTTCCCTAGGAGGCACTGGGAACTGAACCCGGGGCCTCCTGCACATCCACTTCCCACTACTATTTTTTGAAAATTGGGAAGTTACAAGTGATGGGGAGGATGTGGAGAAATAGGAATACTTGTTCAGTGTTTTGGGGAATGTAAAGTGGTACAGCCACTGTGGAAAACAGTTTAGTGATTCCTCAGAAAGTTGAGTAGAATTAACCATATGACCCGCCAAACCCACTTCTAGGTATATATCCAAAGGAATTGAAAGCAGACTCGGACAGATACATGCACACTGAAGCTCGTAGTAGATTTATTCACAGTTGCTAAAAGATGGAAGCAACCCAAGTGTCCATCAACAATGAATAGAAAAAATGTGGTATATACATACAGTGGGATATTATTCAGCCATAAAAAGGAATGAAGTTCTGATGCATGCTACAACATGGATGAACCTTGAATACATCATGTTGAATGAAATAAACCAGACATAAAAGACCAAATACTGTATGATCTTAATGATATGAAATAATTAGAATAAGCAAATTCATACTGTCTAAAAATAGGTTACCAGGGGACAGGGTGGGGTAGGGAATGGCAAGATAATATTTCATTGGTACAGAGATTCTGTTTGGAGTGATGGAAAAGTTTTGGCAATGGATGATAAGAGGTGGGGGCACAACTTTGTGAATGTAATTAACACAAAGGATTAAAAGGGAAATTATAGGTTGCATGTAAGTTACCACACAAACAGAACTGTACAACACAAAGAGTAAACCTTAATGTAAACCGTAGGCTAAAGTTAATAGCATAATATAATAATATTAATTCATCAATTGTAACAAAAGTATCACACTAATGTAAAATGTTTAGGGAAATTTATGTGTGGAAGTGGGGTATATGGGAACTCTGTACTTTCTGCATGATTTTTCTATAAACCCACAACTATTCTAATAAAAAAATTAAAAGTAAAAATAAATGATTTGACCTAAATAAATAATTATGAACAAATTTGTTACATGTATTAGGTATCTTTCAACACTATATAGATAAAAAATAAAATTGTAGTAATAAAATATGAAAGAAAAACCTTATTTTTATGAATACAGTTAGAAGGAACCTAAAATGAGAGATCAAAGTCTCTTAATTACAAAAAATTATAAGACTGATTCAAATCTACCTCAAAGCAGCTGACTAATTTTAGAATGTGTGTATGGAATTTTGCCATAATCTATAGCTGCAATCTAAAAACATTGCTTCTGTTGTGTTTGATTATTCACTCATAAGATAAATATAAATAGACTATGTAACACTCCATCACCTATAGTGAACTTAAAGTTTAGGGTACATGGCTATTCGAGTACGCAGGATGAGAGTGGGCAGTAGGAGTCGTTGGAGCAAAGATTCTATAAACTGATAATCTCTAAACTGTCATATTACTGTGCAAAAAAAAAAAATTGTCTCACTGTTTTAGCTTTGGCTTTTAAAGAGGGGGGGGGGCGCAGGTATTAACTTGCAAGCTTACTGTTCTGAGGCCATGAAAGTGTCCAAATCAAGGCATCATCAGGTGATGCTTTCTACCCAAAGACTGGCTGCCAGCGATCCTGGTCTCCTCTGTCATATTGCAAGGCACATGGTGTCTGCTGGTCTCTCCCTTCACTCCAGGTTTCGTTTCAGCTTCTTGCTTCCAGCTTTCTCTGTCAGCTTCTGTGGGCTTCTCTCTGTCTTTCCATATTCATCCCATTAATAAAGGATTAAGACCCACTCTGGGTCATGCCTTAATTGAAGTGACCTAATCAAATGGTCCCACAATAGGTTCACACCCACAGCAATGATTTTTCTGGGGTCCCTAAAAGCTTCAAGCCATCACATTCACCATGTATATTTTATGCATGAATAGCCTTTACATATTGTCATAATTTCTACATATGGACATAATAACACTGTTATTTTTGTTTTAAACAGACAACTATTTTTAAAGAGATTTTAAAAAGAACAAAATTATTTTCTATTTTCTCATGTATTTACCATTACTCTTGTTGCTCCACTGTCTCTGGCTTGTTGATTTCCAACAAGAAGTCTGTTGCCATTCTTATCTTTGTTCTCTGTACATAATGTGTCCTCTGGCTGCTTTAAAGATTTTCACCTTGTCACTTGTTTTAACCAATGTACTGTGATATAGATTTCTGCATGATTCTGTGTTTGTGGTTTGTTCAGCTTCTTATATCAGCGGGTTTATAGGGTTTATAGTATTTATCAAATCTAGTAAAATTTTGGCCATTATTTTTTCCAATGACTTTTTGTTCCCACCTCTTTCCTTTCCTTCTAGAACTACTATTCTAGGTATATTGGCCACTTGAAATTGTCCTACGCTCACTGATACTTTTCTCTGTTTCATTTTGCATAGTTTCCATTGCTTCATCTTCAAGTTTACTAATCTTTTGAAGTGTTTAATCTGCTGTTAATACCATCCAGGGTGTTTTTTCTTCTCAGACATTAAAATTTTTCATCTCTAAAAATTAGAATTGGGTCTTTTTAATCACTCCTATGTCTCTTTTTAACTTGTTCATGTTTTATGCTGTCTTCCAGAACATAAAAATATAGTTATGATAACTGTTTTAATGTTCTTGCCTGTTGATTCTATCATGTTTGATGTCTAGGTACAGTTCTATTGATTGATTTTTTTTTTCCTTACTATGGGCTATTTCCTGCTTCAGACCTTTGCATGCCTGGTACTTTTTATTAGATGCTGTTCATTGTGAACTTTACCTTGATGGGTGGTGGATATTTTTGTGTTCCTCTAAAGATTTTTGAGCTTTGTTCAGGGATATATTTACAGTACTTGGAAACAGTCAAATCCTTTTAATGCTGTTTTTAAGCTTCAAAAGTCAGTACCAGACCAGCCTCTGGTTAGGGCTGATTTTTCTTCACTACCGAATCAGCCCTAGACCAGAGGCTGAATACACTACCCTTCTGAACCTTTCTGTACCCTTCTGAATGCACTACCCAATGCCCTGTGTATTATGAGATTTTTCTTTCTGGCTGGTTGCAGCAGAAACTATTCCTAGCCATGTGTGAGTTTCAGTCATTGTTCTGCTTTCTTCTTTCTGCTGTTTCTTACTGGCCTTGGTAGTTTGCTCCCATACACATACTAATCAATTCTCAGTGGAAGATTCAAGAGGAATGCTCTGCAGTCCTCTAGAACTCACTCATTTACTGTGTGCAGCTCTATATACTGTACTCTGTATAGAATCTCTTCTCTCCAGTACTCTGCCCTGAAAAATTCTACCCACCTTGACCTTCCCAAATTCTCCACTGTGTCTCTTCAATTCAGAGAGACTACCAGGCTCTGTTTTGGTTCCCTCTCCCTTCACTGTGTCCTGAAACTCTCCAGGCGATATGGTGGGCAAACCTTATTTGTTTCCCTATTCTCACCTTATTTCGTTTCCTTTTTCTCAGATCACTGTCCTTCATTGCCTGTTGTACAAAGTCTAAAAAGACATTTTCATAATTGAACTGGGTTTTGTGTTGTTGTTTTTTCACTTGTTTAATGTGGGAAGGTAGATTTGGTCCCTGTTATACCATCATGGTGAAAAGTGAAGTCTTCCTATAACTCTTTCAAAATGCCATTCTGTTGATATCTAGCTTCCCTCTTTCCTATTGAAAAATCAGCTATCAGCCTTATTGTTCATCTCCTGAACATAAAATGTCTTTGTTTTTTTCTGATTGCTTTTTAGATTTTTTTCTGTTTCTTTGTTTTTTAGCAGTTTTATTGTGTGTCTAGGTGAGGTCATCTTTGTATATTTCTTGCTAGAGTTCATAGACCTTCTTAAATCTCTAGTTTGATTTATTTGTCAGTTTTTAAAAATCACTATCTCTCTCCCCTCTTACTGAGATTCCACTTATATATGTTAACCTTTTCACGCTATCCCACATGTTACTTCCACCCTCTTCTACATTTTCTCTTCTTTTTTCCTCTGTGTGCATCAGTTTGTAATTTTTTAAATTACTTATCTGTCATTTCTCTAATCCTGTCTTCTGCTGTTAAAACCATCTATTGAATTCTTAATCTCAGACACTGTATTTTTCACTTCTAGTGTTTCCATTTGATTTTTTTTTTCTTTTTGTAGACTCCAATTCTGGTGAAATATTCATTTTTCTAAATCTATTTTCTCCCCTTTTGCTTCTGCTCTCTTGAATATATTACTCATAAAATCCTTGTCTGCTAGCTCCAATACCCGTATCACCTGTGGGTCTTTATTGTCTATTTTGTTTCTTGGTTTCTAGATCCATGTTCCTGTTTCTTGGTGTGTCTTTTAGTTTGTTTGGTTTTTGGTTTTTTTGTTTTGTTTTGTTTTTAGGAGGTAATGGGGATTGAACCTGGGAGAGAAAGACGGAAACACACACCAATATTTGATGCAGGCTCCTCTAGGCAGAGAGCGCAAGCTCTGGCTTGTGTGGTTACTTTCTAAACTATTAATTATTCCTCCCCTTGCTAATGCTAAGGGGAGGGGCCCCCAGCTATTATTGACTACCCCACCAATGGTAGGAGCAAGTGGTGAGGACTCCAGGGCTAAGGGGAGGTACCAGAAAGAGTTACCTGGGACCTCAAGGTCAGGGTCAAGGTCTCAGTGAGGCCTCATGGCCCATTTGTCTGTCAGCCATTTTGTCTTTCAGCCATGTTGTCTGTCAGCCATGTTGTGGCTTGTCTTTTCCTCATTTCCCTGTACTAACCTGCCTCAGCAACCCCCTCAGAGAGTTCACACCCTTATTCTTAAGGGGGTGCTGAGGGACGATGGTCATTTTTCTGTAGTTACTTCCTGCTGGTTAGGGCAATAGTCCCTTCCTGACAGGATATAAACCTCTCTGGCTATTCTATTGAGGTGGAGAAAAGATGGGTCCAACACTGTGGTTGGATCTGGATAAATCCCTACATGACTAATAAGGCATTGACTCTGTAAAAAATAAACTTAATTAGAATTTTGAATATACAAGGCCCCACTTAAGAAGATGGTGGTAAGCAGGCCCAAAAGGGGTCCAGCTATGACATACTGGACTACAAGAGTGAGAAAGGCCAGGTGTCTTCAGAGGCTGAATCCTCCCAAAGTTGATGGGAAACAGCTTTCTTCATTGAGTTTTTTTTTTTTTTTTTCTTTTAAGATTTATTTATTTCTCCCTCCTTCTCCCCCCGCCCCCCCCGCCCCCGTTGTTTTTGCGCTCACTGTCTGCTCTCTGTGTCCATTCACTGTGTGTTCTTCTATGTCTGCTTGTCTTCTTTTTAGGCAGCACTAGGAACTGATTCTGGAACCTTCTGGAGTGGAAGAGAGGCGCTCAATCTCTTGTGCCACCTCAGCAACCTGGTCTGCTGCTTCTCTTATTGTCTCTCCTCTGTATCTCTTTTTGTTGCGTCATCTTGCTGCACCAGCTTTCTGCTCGGGCCAGCACTCTGTGTGGGCCAGCTCTCTGCGTGGGCCAGCTTGCCTTCACCAGGAGGCCCCAGGAATCGAAATCTGGACCTCCTATATGGTAGACGGGAGCCTAATCACTTGAGCCACATCCGCTTCCCTTCCTTGAGTTCTTTTATGCTATTGGTTAACTCTAGGAAAAGATTGTGGTAGGCCTGCTGGGTTTGGGTATAGGGAATAAACCCCAGGTCCCATAGCAGTGGTATGCTTCAAGGCCTGGTTGAAGGTGCAGTCCTCCATAAAGCCCTTGCATTTGCTTCTGCCAGTCACCTGGGAACAAGTACAGGCCTTGGACCACTTTAAATTCTTAATTTGAATTTTATTGAGCCACTAGGTAGTGTTAATTTGGGTTAAAACCACTTGAGGGTTGGCTTGTGGTTACAGATTCATATGGAAAATATTTTTTCTCCATTTACAGCCTGGGTTCAAGATTTTCCTCCTTAGATGGGCCCTGGGCTTTGTTCCCTATCCCCTACTCCTTAGAAGGCCACAGAAACAAAAGCTCAACATAACCACCATCTAAGGCAAATATCTTCAAAATGTAAACTGCCTTTAATGCTTCACTTACCTCTGAGAGTCCCTGTTTTACTTAGGTTTTGGTCTAGGGATATTCCTTACTTACTTGCTGACATATTGATGCATTTGAAAAGATATTTGTTCTTTTCTAGCTAGCATTTTTAGGTGTTTATTTTGGGACATTCTGTATCCATCATAGCAAGAAACAGTAGTTAGGGTTGAATTTTATTAAATTCATACACACACACAGATGTATATATACAATTATACTGCTAATAAAATGTTTCAAATTTAGTATAACTTGTTTGCAATATTAAAATTAGTAAATAATAAATTTACCTTCCAGGATGGCAATCAGATCCATAATTGCAGCTCTTTGCCCCCACTAAGATCTTCAAGAAGTTTTTTATTAAAGAAAAGAAAATGATTGAATAATCCAAATTAGCCTAGGCAAGAAAACTAACTACTGCCTAAACTGAAATGTTTGAGTCATGAGCCATGTGCCACTTTGGTTTATCTGCAGCCAAAAGGTTCAGAATCCTTACTCAATTAACCTTGTTGTTTGGGAGGGTCTGGTTGCCCTGAATAAGAGCTGCCTGATGATGAGTAAGAGGTATCTGTGACACACTAGTTCAGACCTTGCAACTCTGTTTTTGTTGTTTTAACTTTCTTCACTGTTGTAGCTAAGGATCCAGCATGGAATTAAAACACTTGTGTGGTAACTCCATTCCTTCAGTCATTGTGTTGTTAAGCTCTAGCTAACGAACTTTTAACATTCACTCCATGTAAGGCAAGACTTAGAAAACAACAGCAATCAACATTTCTGGTTTTACAATTAAAACGATATTATTTATATGTCTTCAGGAAAGTAAGGTGCCCTTGCCTGTCTAGTCCAACTGCTCCCAAAAAAGTAGCCTTCATAATATATATGAAAACTAAAATAAATAAGCCAAGGAGCACCTAAGAAAGTTTAAGCTGAGGAATTATTTTCATTTCAAAAGTCACAACTAACTGTAACAGAAACTTCAAAAAAAAAAAAATACCTACTTTAAAACTTAGGAACTTTGCCTAAAATAGAGGAACCAAAATTACATAGCATTTGAGAAGACCAGCACTGTGAAAGGCACTGGTCAAGTATTCTTTGTCTCTTGTGATCCATTAATTCCATGCCAATGATTTTGTTGGCTAGGGAGATTCTCTTGATATGTCACAAGGAATGTTCTTCAAGCCCATATAGATCATGTACACATTGGCTTGCCAAAGACAAGTTTTTATTTAAAATTTTATGCTTCATTTTGTTTTAAACCTACTGTTTTGAATTCAAAACCAGGTAGCTGCAAGATAGGAGACTGAATTTCTTCTCTAACTCATAAACGAGCTGTGAAGATAATTCTGGGAGAGGCAATTCACATACAGTTTGAGCAATGATACAATAATTTGGCATAATACATATCAATGTTATTGCTTTGAAAAATAACACTTGATTAAATGTGTACACTGATTATTAAGTTCTTATTACTTCATTGTCTTACCTTTTTGCAAAATTAGACATATGTTTTTTGCATCTTATTTTCTTAAGTTGTGGTCATATTATAAAGAGTAATTGAATACGTTAGGTAACAGAGGAGAATGAATATGTAATCTTGTATATCAAATAGAAGTGAGAAAATACTTGATATCAGAAGTTTCCTTTCAATTAAAAGCTCAATTATACAAAAACAATCACTTTGTTTCTGCATTTATAAAATTGCAACAATTTTTTCAAGAAATAATAGCTATATTATAAACAAAGTTTAAAATTTGCAGCTATTATTGTAAGGCACAGAAAGATATCACAGTGGCTTTTTCATTTCTATAATCAAAGTTTGGAAAATGTGTATATGTGTGTGTATATATATATACACACACTTTTTAAAAAGTTTTAGAAAAGTCATCTTTTTCAAGTTATATATTACATTTATCTGGGCTCATATTTGATATTTTTAAATAGACAGCTGCCCAAATCATTTATAAAAATTCTGTACCACATAATTTTGTTTTCTTATGTATGGCAAGAAAATTGATAAAAGTGACTCTCATTCACAGCAAACCAATACCTTAGACCCTTTGCTCCAAGTACTTCTCCCTTTTCAGTTCCTACCCTGTACTTTCATTCTTTAGTTCACCTGTCATTTTCAATCCCCTACTCAATCAATCCACCTTCACTTGTTTAAATCTAGTTCATCCTTCTACATACCACCTACATGAAGCTTTCCCTAATTCCCCTCCCCCATCCCATATCACGTTGGAGTTAATCTTTCTTCTGTATGTCTTATAGCTCTTTCTTCATCTATTAGGGCAGGTATTAAGTTTCCTCTTGTTTCAGTATCCCTGTACTATCTTCCATTAGAATGCAAGCTTCTGGAGATCAGGGATTTGGTCTTGTTCATATTTCTTGCACAAGGTAAATACTTGATGTATAATCATTGCTGTTTAATGATGAAACCTAATTTTTCAAGCTCAAGTTTTATTTTATAAACACTTGTCTGACCTATCTTTTAAAAAGTACATGGCATTGGAAGCGGGTGTGGCTCAGTGGATAGAGCCTCCGTTTACCATATGGGAGGCCCGGGTTCGCGTCCCGAGGCCTCCTTGTGAGGGCACGCCGGCCTGAGCGGTGTGGTGGGCTGATGCAGCAACCTCACGGCAGGAAGCGGGTGTGGCGCAATGGATAGAGCACCCGTTTACCATATGAGAGGCCCCGGGTTCGCTTCCCGGAGCCTCCTTGTGAGGGCAGCAAATGGACACAGCAGCACAAGCAGCAAGGGGGGGATAAATAAAATAAAATAAAATAAATCTTTAAAAAAAAAAAAAAGTACATGGCATGAAAAAATTAAAAATTGAGCATTCTTTCCTAAACAGAGGCACTAAAATATACTATAATTATGTCAAATTATCCAAGTTGCCAGGTAAAACATTGTGTTTGCCTGAAGACTTTAGCTTTTTAACCATAGTGAATTTCAAGTGGAGGGTCGTTTGGTTTGATTTGGTATTTTTAATCAGAATGTCTTATGTTGCAATTAGATTTTGGTCTCATAGAGTCCAAAGTTTGAAATTTTATTCTATGATAAAGTGAAGAACTGTTTATTTTGTTGACTACAAAGTTTTTATAAAATTTTCAGACAACTCCCTCTTGGCCACTTAAATCCTTGCTGAACAACAGCAATAACTAAATTGCTTTCTGCAACCAAATCTGTCCAAATTCAGACAAAGAAAGGAAGATTGTAAGCAGTGTATAAACCAGTGTGATACATTTGGATGCCCTCTAATGTTGCTCCAATCTACGTTAACTCATGATTTCAAATGCAGTGGTCCATCCCCCATTTCCTAACAGTAACCAAATTTTTCTAAATTCTAATTACTTTGATATGATTTCTTAAGATTTTGCTTTCTGGTTATATATTACTCTTTTAATCTTGAACTGTATTTTAAGACATTTGAGGTTAAAAATAAATAAATTGTATATGAACATTAGCCACCAAGCCACAGATTATGAATTTGGCATATTCTTCTGACAGGTCAAAAATTAATATGTAGTTACTAATTTTATTTTGCCCCTACTGCATTCTCCACTGATTTCCATCATGTAGCTTGTTAAATGAAAATCCTAAAGCTTAAAAAATACATTCTTCAATATGTAGGTGAGTTGTATCAAAGGCTTTCTGAAACTTTCTAACATCTAATAGTCACAGCATTCTACTTTTATGATCACAGCATTAACACACTGAAAACCTTTAAGCCCCATAAAGAAGAGTTTCTTCTCATACATCTGTCCTGGCTATGTCTAATGAAATTACATTTTTCAATATTATATGTCCTTCTTGTAAATTGCTTTTAGTATGTATCACACACAGTTAACTATCTCGGTTATAATTGACTGCTGGTAGAGTAATTCACTTTCAATAACAGTATTTTGTTTGTAATTTTCTAGGAAATATAACTTCTTTACTCACCAAGGAACAGTAAACCAAAACTACCAACATTGTTTACCATGTTGAAAAATTAAAATCATCTTAATGAACAGTGTTCAAATGCTGGCATATGACCAAATTAGTCATCATCTTTATCTTGAAGTAGCAAAAAGGTTAAAGCACTACCTGTGTTCAGACTTAATTTTTCTTGAAATTTCATCAGACAATAAAGGAAAATGCTATCGATTCTTAGCTTTTGTCTTAAACATCTGAAGTTCTCTTAGCTAATAGTTTTTTACTTAGAATTTTATATCTTTGCTCCTAAGATCTCCAGTCTCTTTGAAAGCAGTTAATTAAAAGACACAGTCCCGTCCGTCTCCCATATGGAGGGACCTGGGTTCGATCCCTGGGACCTCCCGGTAAAAAAAAAAAAAAAAAAAGACACAGTCCCCTTACAGGATGCTTCACATTTGGGTAAATTGAGGATGGAGGAATTGAAGAACTTTTCTAATGTGACCTAAACAGGCATTTTCAGAGCTAGAAGTACAAATGAATATCCATCCCTAAGCTTTTTAATTTGCCAGCCATGCTGCTTCCCTATCTGTTGTTAAAAGCTGAATCTTGTGCTGTTATGGTTAATGTTTTGACAGATTTTATCATAAACCTTGCAGTTGCAAATTTGCCTTGAGCCAAAACTTAACATGTAAGCTCAGAAAGAGTTTTTATTGGTGGTGATCAGAAAGGAAACTAAATCAATTATGCACCTTTGAATGATAGGAGTATAGAGTTTTAACTCCTTAAAAATTACATATTACTTGAAATTTGGGAGAAATTCTCATTCTCTCTGTTCAGGGCTTCTTGATTTGTCAAAAAAAACCATGCATAAACATTTTTGTGGATATCACAAAGGAAAACATACCAAAGGAAATATATATAGCTTACATGCTTACTGAATTTTAGAACCAAAATATTATCCCTAATTTTTTATAAAATGAAAAGATCCTTTGCCTAAGAATTTGGAGTCAAGAAATTAAACCCACAACAGGTGGATCAAGTGTCTCAAAAACCATGGAATAGCTACTTTATTTCCAAATAATTTATTAGAATGCTTTTCAGTTAGACCCTATTTTATGGTGCCTATCATTTATTATTTTATAACTACTTTGAGTATTTTATTCACAATACTCCGATCGTTGCTATTCCTAACAGCCTGCAGATCTAGATTTTTTTTCTTTCTTAAACATCTTCAATGACCATGACCATTAATATTTACTCATAAATGCATTTGTACACAGGCCCAACCACAGCACATCAGGGGATAAAAAAGAGTTGCTACCCAGTTCTTTACCCTAGAATAAATCAAATCAACAAATATTTATTGAATGTCTACTGTGTGCAAATAGCCCTAGACTGGTCAGCTTTTAAAAGCCATCCAACTTTTCACATTTATTTCTAGCATTGCAGAAGCCACTTCTACAGCCCTTAAGATGACAACGCATATGAGGACCCTACAGTTACTTCGGGTAATGCAAAACGAGGAAGAGAAGGCTAATACACAGGGTGAAGAGATGGGAAAGAGTGACCTAAAATATCTTCAGTGGACTGCATCATGTATGTACGTGTGTATGCATATGTGTGTGTTTATGAGTTTATGTGTATGAATTTATATTTTGTGTTTGTGTATACATATGAAGAGAAGAATGAGTGAATTTGGGAGAAAAAGACTATTAAAGAGATATTGGAATGAGCATGCAGAAAAGCAAAAATCCAGAGTTTTGCTTTTAAAATAGGCTTGCCTACTGTTGTTAAGCCCTACACAAAAACGAAATATATCACGTTATAATAGAAAGATCACGCAACTTAGAATCAGGAGCCTCAAGTTTTAAGACCTGGTTTGCTCTAAAGTCTATTATGAGATAAGCTCAACACTCAAAAGATGTATTATTTTTTTTAAGTGATTTCTACATCGTTATTAAAGAAAATTGTCATAGGAGCCTAACTAAAAAGTTAATTTTATCATAAATAAGAGAACCTACTTTCAAACTCATTTAAAAAAATTCTAAATGTTATTAGAAACTAAGTAAAATTTACCAGTAAGAGACAAAATATGTGCACTTTATTAATGTACATGTTTCTATGCATTTCATTTTGTTAATCTGTAAAATGGTTAAATGTTAAATGGTTAAAAATGCAAAATAGACAAAAGGACAAATATTGTATGATCTCACTGATATGAAATAATTAGAATAAGCAAACTCATAAATTTAGAATCTAGAATATAGGTTACCAGGGGATGGGGTGGGGATAGGAAATGAAAAATTAAGGCTTAAAATGTACAGGGTTCCTATTTGGAATGATGGAAATTTTTGGTAATGGATGGTGGTGATGGTAGCACAACACAGTGAACACAACAGCACTGAAGTACATATCTGAATGTGATTAAAAAGGGAAATGTTAGATTGTATAAATAGTAACAGAATAAATTTTTTTTTAAACCGTGGAACTACACTACACAAATGGACTATAGTTAACAGTACAATGTGCTATCATCAATTGAAACAAATGTTCCACACCAATGCAAGTTGTTAATAATAGGGTGATATATGGTAATCCTGTCTTTTATGTATGATTGTTCTGTGAACCCACAACTTCTCTAATTTAAAAAAAAATGTGTTTTTTTTTGTAAAATGGTAAAATATACTCTGTATCCACATCAAATAATTAAATGTATTTCCTTCGTGAGGTATAAAGGGAGGCAGGTGATGATTTCCAGCTTGGCAAAAAGAAATTAACCCTGACTACTTTGCATAGAAGGCATTGGAGATAATGTCATTAACATTCTCATGGTAAATGTTTGTTACCGATTTTAAGATATTGGTTTAGGAGAATTAACTTCTAAATATCAATTTTTGCCTTCTATTTATATGCTAAGTTTAATTTCTAATGAAGTCAAAACAGTAAATAACCTTTAAAACCATCAGCTTTTATATATCCTAAAGTGCCTAAAACTAACTCCTCAATTTTTGTATGGAGCAAAACTGTTATGGTTCTATTATAATTCAAAGTTTATGCTTCTGTTAAGAAACTGTTGATTATTAAGAACACCTTGAAGCACAGGTATCTTCTTGTATTGCTATTTTTAATTATTTTAATTGTTTGGTCCTTTGCTTATCTGGTTTTTATTTATTTTCAAGGTAAACCCCAAATTTTCTTTAGAAAATTTTGGATTTCTTCTCAGATACAGTCTTTCTCTTCTAGGTCAACCCTCCTATTGGCCTTCTTAACACTATTAAGGACTTTCAATGTGTGATTATTTACATTGACTTGGTTTCTTTCATTTATTTTCTTCCTATGTTGTAATTAATTCTAAATAAAATTTCACTTAGGTGATCCAGATCTAAAGCATATGTTCATAAAGAAATATCTTTCGAGTTTTTTCCAATTCCCACTTCATCTTTTCTCCTCCTTTGACTAGAATTCCCAATACTAAACCCCTTTCATCTATGGCCTAGCCTGGATTCACCTGCCCCCTTGTGGTGTTCCTTTCTGAATAGTTAATTGATTTCTGAAATTTGGATTTGGTATTATAAAGCCTAAAAAGAGAAACCTCATTACCCTCATATAGCAGTCTAGAGTCAGAAAAGTTCTCTTCTGTTGGTCATTGGCTAACATTAAAAAAAAAAAAAAAGGGAGTTTATTTGTTTTGTTTAATTCAGTGCAGAGGAAGGAAATTGGTCACTGTAATGAAATGATTACCTTGGAATAAATGATGATATAATACTTGATTTTGCTAGCATTAGTGGCCTGCAGATTGATAAAGATGTTTTTCAAAAATTCTTGTAAGCAACATAAACTCAAGTTTATTCTATGTCTGTATTTTTTTTAGTGTGTGGAGGTGGGGGGATACTATTCTATTTTATTGAAATTTTAAATAAATTCCCTAAATTAAGAATGAATTTATAGATACAAAAATCAATTAAATCTTGCATAGTGTATCTCAAATGCATTTGGAATGATTAACATAAATAGGTTATTTCCCTCTCTCAAAAAAGAATTCCTTCTTCACATGCCACAGGGCTAATTTTCATATCGTCAATTAAAATCAAAAGGATCTGCACATGGAAAGAGGATATATATATTCAGTGAGTGAATTTACCCCACTACAAATTCATATTCAGAAACATTTTTAAAGAATAAGGTCTTAAAAATTAGGCCTCTACTTGATAAAGAATAATATAAAGATAAAAGAAAGGAAAAAGGGGAAGAAAAGCAAAATTTACATAAACTCTGTCCTTAGAAGGAAGAGATAGATTAATAAAATTACTGTTCAGAAGACCCCAAGTAAACTTTTTAAAGATCTATTTTTCTAACTGTAAAATAAATATTTCTAGCAGAAGAGTTCTTTCTTTCATTGCTGTTTGCACTCGCCATTCCCCACTCCCCACCCCCACCCCCACCCAAACCTGGTTTGATTGAGTAATAGTGCTACCCATTACTGTGGCATCTTTAACTCATGTCTTGTCACCTCACCTAAGAGCTACA
>JAQZBX010070952.1:0-15370 GCA_029593785.1 Cabassous unicinctus
ACCATTCTCAGGTGCTCCTGCCCCCTTGCAGACTCAGCCCCTCTTCTTCTGCCCCATTTCCTCAAGTTTCTTCTTCCTCAGGTCTCTCTGGGCTCCTGCAGCCTCCTCTTCCAGCTGGGTTCTGGATACAGCCAGGGTGCCTACCATGCCCCCAGGGCCCTCTGCCACCCATGCAGAGGAGGCTCTGGTAACATTGCCTTGAAGGCAGGAACTCCTGGGCCAGCTGCTTTGGGGCCAGGCTCAACAGCTTTCCCATGGGCGGACCTGGAACCTTGACTCTGTCCCTGGATTCACAGCCTCCTCCCTTCCCCAGTAAAATCTTCAGAAGGCCCAGAAGGGAGGGGCATCTGTTGCTGGTGGGGACAGAGCTGGGGCCACAGCTGCACACCCACCTTCTCTTTCAGAGTGGGGCAAGGAGGTGGGAGCTGGGGTACCACAGAGTGTCCTGGCTTGGAGTCCACAGGTTCCACCATCACTCCTTAGGAGAGAGGGTCACCAGATGATCTCAAAACTTGGAGCCCAGTCTTCTCTCTCTCTTGAAGCTGACAGGTGGAAGAGATGAGGTTTCTGAGTTCTAAATTTCCCTGAGAAATGAGTGTATAAATTTATGCAAGGCCATGCCAGTCAGAATTAATCATCCTTGAATCAATAACTTGGGGCCAATTAAAAATTGCTTTGTAGTCACTCCCCAATTCCAAAATTTCCAGTCAATTAACTGCAAAGCACAGAAAATAAGATAGTTCTAGGAAAAGGGGGTAACCATGACAGAATGGGGCTTTCACTTGCTCTACACAGAGAGGAGGCATACCCTGGAGTTCTTTAACTGGGGGCAACATCCCTACATCCCTCCCAAAATGCTACAATCGCCTCTGACCCCATCTCTTCAGGCTCATCACCAGGGGAACAAGGACCAGGAGAAGTGCAGAGCTATAGCTATCTCTCTGAAGCACCTTGTTCCTCAAATGGCCCCTCCCCAAATCAGTCAGGCACCCTACGAGGATAGGTGGGGGTGGAGGTGGGAGGGAGAGCAGCCCTCGAGAACTGGGGACCCCACTTGGTTAAATGAGGTTCTGCTGGGGTGATAGGGAACACTGAGCATCCTAAAGAGCATGCAGTCTAGAAGGCCTAGATGGAGAAGAGGCATTTTTGCACAAATTCCAGTAGACTGCACTGTCGGGGCAGAACTCCTACAGGCAGGGCCTGCTCAGGCCAGATGGAGGAAGGCAGCACTCAAGGACCCAAAGGTGGGAAAAGGTGGCAGAAGCTCAGGTGCAAGGAGGGAGCTAGGGCAGGGATACAGTGAAAATACAATGGGGGTTGTGGGAAAGGTTAGTGAGAAAGGAGGACACTGTGGTGGGAAAGGAGGGTCGGGGTAACTTTTGAGGGAAAGTGCCTAGGAAAGCAGACAAGGAGTGTGAGATAGGGCTGAAGGGGTGAAATTAAGAAGGATGCTGAGGGAAGCAGATGTGGCTCAAGTGGTTGGGCATCCATCTACCCTATGGGAGGACCCAGGTTCAAACCCCAGGACCTCCTGGTAAAAAAAAAAATGGCGAGCAGGGGTGAAGTGGGGTAGGAGTGAGCCTGGTAAGGAGTGAGAAGCAGCAGCCAAGTGATGGAGAGATGTGAAGGCCTGATAGAGCAGGAGAGAGCCGCACGGTAGGCTGTGGGTGTTCAGGGGCCCATTGGGGGGACCCACTCACCTGCCTGCGCTCTCAGGCCAACAGCTTGCCCTGCCCCATGTCCCGAATGGGCTCCAATGGGTCTCAGGACTTTCAGGCAGAGGTTGGCAGCTGGGGCCGGGGGGCGGTGTGCGAAGCCTCATGGCGGTGCATGAGGTGGGGATTCGGAGGAGGGGCTGCCCACCGCCCTCCAGGCTTGCGACCTTGGTGGTCCAGAAGCGAGCTCAGTGGGTGATCCGCCTCCTGATCTTGTGTTTCTAGAAGGCGCCGCATGAATGCCAGAGGTACTGACTCAGAGCGCTCGGACCCGGAGCCCCTAGATAACCTGCACGTCAGTCCAGCTCCTGCGACAGGAAGCTGGGTGTGCACCTAGGTAACCCTAGCGCCTGCCACCCCACCCACAGCCAATACTAGGGCCTGGGCCCCAGCTCTGGCGACCCCTAGGGCGTGTGGAAGGCGATGGGGGCGGGGCGGGGAGAGGGGAGGCGGGGAAGGGTCCTTTTCCTGTGGGGACAGTGCCAGAAGGTGGGAAGCTGGGGGTCATGACCGGGCCTTGCAGGCCAGGAGAGAGGGGCGCAAAGGTACTGAATGTGATACACACACCTGGGAAGTGATGGGAGACAGGCAGGGTGGGACTGCACGGAGGATATTCGGGTGCGGGCTGTAGGGAGAGGTGTGGAGGTCAAGGTCGCTTCGCTCAGGTGGATAGGATGGGCCCGGTAGCTTCAGACTTGGGTTTGAGTCTAGATTCATCAACTTGGACAAGTCATTTGCTCACTTTGAACCATATTTTCTTCCCTGTAAAATGCAGGCACCAGACGCGAACGGATTCTTCCCGGGTTTTTTCCCCCTGGTTCTTACGAAGGGAAGCCAGACAGTCGGGTGACTGCCAGGGCGGGTGGAACAGGAGGGGCCGTGGTGGGTGCGTGGTTCGGCAGAAGCGTGGTACCCGTGAGCGTGGACCCCTCTTCCACAGTTCAGCAGGGCCTTGAGCACAAGCGCCGCTCTGTGCCTAGTGCTCTCTTCTGCCCCTCCAAAGCCGCACCCCAGGCAGTCCGTAGGGTGGGGCTGGCGCCCTGCGCCGGGTCCCATGAGGCACAGAAAGGGAGACAACGGGTTGGCTGCTTCCAGCGTCGGGCGAACTGGGAACCATTGCCCCTCCCCCGGCCCGAGCTCCGGGCTCTGCGGAGCAGCGGGAACACCAGGGGGCGCTGCGCTCCCGCGGCCCAGACCTCCTGGCCTCGGAAGGGTCCTGCCGCTTAAGCCCTGACAGTAGGGCTGCCTTCCCGGACCCTTGCTCCCCCACAAGTGTTTGTTATGGTGAAAGAAGGTTCAAATGCACCAGAGAAATGATGACTTCATCCCAGCCAGCGGCAATAGCCCCCAGGAATGTGGACAAAGGGAGCAAGGGCCCTGCCCCTAGTTGCTTGAGGACAGTCAGGGGTAGTTTTTTTTCTCTATTTTAGTAGAAAGAGTTGAGGTCACAGGTTCTAGAAGAGCCCTACGATTAGGAGATTGATTGTTTGGTTTGGCTTGGTTTCCAAAGGAGGCAACTCAAGGGCTGAAGAGCTGAGCTCTGCCTTTAATTTGCTGTATGATCATAGACATGTTATTAACCTCTCTGGGCTGAACTTTATGTACAAAATGGAGATAATGTTGCTAGCCACCTCACAGAGTTATAAGGATCAGGTAAAAACATCTAGCTAGTGTCTGGTAGGCACAGGGCAAATGGAAGCTCTTGTGGAGCTTAGCTCCTGCTAATATCCTTTGATATCTGGGAGCCAGAAAAGTGTTTGTCCCCCTTCTCTGGGGCCCAGTCCTTGCCTAGGTGAGGTAGAGGGGAATGGGGGTGGGGTTTGCCTTAGGATCTGTGTTCTTTACTCCCAGGCCCAGCCTACCTTCTGTGCTTTTGGCCAGCGAGCTCCCTCACCCCAAGAATATAAAACTGCCATGCTCCCTGTCACTGGGGCAAGACTTTAGAAGCAAGAAAACCTTCAAGTGACCCATACCCAAGTTGGCAGTTCCCCAATGCCGAGGGGTGCTAGCACCTTCAAGCCAATAAAAGTCAGAAAGATACCT
Source organism: Cabassous unicinctus (assembly GCA_029593785.1). NCBI lineage: Eukaryota > Metazoa > Chordata > Mammalia > Cingulata > Chlamyphoridae > Cabassous > Cabassous unicinctus. The sequence continues at coordinate 3,759 of JAQZBX010070952.1, forward strand.
TCAACGTACACCCAATGTTGGGCATGGGACACTGTCCCATCAGCAGGGCAGCCTGCAGCTTGGGCAGAGAGAGAAATGAGTGAGTAGGGGAAGGGTTGGGACCATCAGGTACCTCTGGGCCCTAGGGCACACTGGTGTGGGTCACTCAGAGTCACTCAGAGAAGGCTACCTTCCTGGGTTTGTGACTGCTGTGAGGAGCTGGCCCAGAGCCCACAACCAGGCAGGCTCATGGAATGAGCATCCCCTGAACTGGCCTAATATAGCCATGTCAGGGCCCTGCACTCTTCTCTGCCTCATCACCCCAAGAGTGACTCCAGCTAATGACAGGCAGAAGACTAGTTCAGGAATGGCCCCCCTCAGCCTGGACAACCAGGCCAATGGGGAGTCCTCTACTCAGCGTTGAGGCTTTCCTCCATGTTGTGGTTTCTATGGGTGTGAACTTGTCTAACGGTCAACTAGGGATGGCATGGCAAAGAACCTATTTCCAGAGTCCTCTAAGTACCCCAGGGTGAGCATCAGGGCCCTCAATACAGTACAGAGGCACGACACAGCCATTCGCAGCTAAAGGTTTGTATATATTATCAAAATCTTATGGAAAAACAGATGCACAGCTATTTATACAACAGCAGGTGGGTATGAGGAAAATGGCTGCTTTGGCATCAAACCTTCAGGTCCATCTGCTGGCCGTCCCTCTTCTTCTCTCTGGAGCCCACTCCCCACCAGGCACTGTCCATCCAGGGCAGCCACCTCTGCCATGTCTTCTGACTGGCCTGAGCTAACTTGGAAAGAGGGCTTTGGGGGGTCCACAGCCCCTCCCCACTTGCCCCTTAGGTCCCCATGCCCTCTCAATCCTGCCATTGCCCCACACAGAGTTCCACTGGCCCAGCAGCTTTGCCCTGAGGGCTCCTCAGGAGCCTGAATCCTAGCCCTGAAGGGCAGTGGCGCTGGGGTGACATCTTTCCTGGATAGCTGGCCTTCCACGGCTTGTCAGCTATGTGAGCCCAGGGTAGTGCCATCTTCCCAGTGACATGCTAAAAGGACTCTTCTTGTCCGGAAACCTCAGCTTCGGGTGAAAAAGAAATCTTTGGAGAGCCTCAGAGACAAGAAAAGGAAAGTGAGTTGAGATAAGGCATCCTTCCTTGAGCGTGGCCCAGGCCTCAAGCACTCCCATAGCAGAAGAGGGACATCCACAGCAGGTCAGCTGGGGTGCGGTAGGCAGGGTCTGTGTAGCCCTGGGGGGCAAGGCCTGGGTAGTCATGACCTTGGCAGGCAGTGCCTGGATGCCTGGTCCTACTGAAGCAGTTTGGGAACTTCCACCTGTAGAAGTAATACAGAGAGAGGTTAGAGAAGGCAGCTTAGCAAGGCGCCTCTGGAGTTCATCTCACCCACCTTCCCTCTTGAAGGACGCCACACCAGACACCCCAGTGTATGTCTGTGGAATGCATGATTCAGCTGTTGACACAGAGAGGGTATTTTTCCTTTTCTTTAAAAATTGATGTCATGAAATGATCACTGGAATTACAATGGAGGCTGTCCTTTATCTTATGGTGTCTCGTCCCAAGCGATGTTGTAGGGGTAGGGTCACCTGCCACCATCCCATCAGATAGGCAGATGACCGTGGATTCTGTCACCCAGGCAGGTCTTCCAGGGAGGGAGGGCTTTGAGAAGCAGGGTTTCCAAGGATGCCTCGTGTGCCCATGGCACTGGTTAATCAAAGGTAGAAGTCTCCTGAGGGACAAATGTGCCAGAGGCCTGTGGGATAAACTGGTTTGAGGGACCCTGAGAGGGAAGTGAGTAAAATGAGGAAAGGCCTGAAGCAGAATTGCCATGTAGAGGCTGGTTCTCCAATTCTAGGAGAAACAGGTTAACTATTGGATGCGAATTTTTTTGGATGGAGTGAGATGCTGAAGGAAGCCCCATAAAGGAAGGATAGAGTCTCACTTCTAAGGGAGGTATAGTTGCAGCCTGCCTGGAGGCAGGAGGATGGATGTGATGACCTGCAGTCCCCTGACAACCCTGGGAGTCTGTATATTGCCTGTAGCCTGCTGTGAGCTCCCTCTGCATCCATTCCTTTAATGGTCCTGCCCTTCCCTCCAAGCCTCTGCCCAGCCCCAGCCCCGTTGGCCCATGCCCACAGCTACTTAACTTCTTGAGCTGCTTGAGGTTGCTGGAGCGGATGGCAGCCAGTAGCTGGTCACGGGAGTTCTTCTCCTGGGCAGGGAGGACTTTGTCTCCCATCTTCCTCTGGGTAGCTGGTGAGAGTGAGTTCTTCAGGTTCTCCATGATAAGGGGAGGGGCCATGGGAGGTGGAGGTGGAGGTGGGGCAGCCGGAACACCTCCACCCCCTTTCTTGGGCGAGTTCTTTGGAGAGGGCTTTGGAGATGGTTGGGGTGAGGGCTTGGGGGAGCCCTTGACCAGGGCCCCAACCTTGGGCACCTCCAGCAGATCTTTCTTCTCTCCACTGGCCTCCTGTGCCTGCCTTTGCTCCTGCAGCCGCTTTTGTCGCTGCTTGTCCATGTTGCGGCTGAGCAGGTTGGTGACGGTCATTCGGGGCCCAGCCAGCTCGAAATGGTAGCCCAGCTTGAGCAGGGTGGTGTTCTCCTTGAGCAGCTTGGCGATCTCCATCTCTGTCTTGCCGCCACAGATGTGTCGCTGGTTGTGGAAGCGGAGCTCCGTCAGCGTGTTGTTCTGCAGGAGGGCCCGGAAGATGGCCAGGATGCCTTTGCCGGTGATGTGGTTGGAGTCCAGGTTGAGGCTGGTGATGGTCTTGTTCGCCTTGAGCATGATGGCAATGGCAAAAGCCACATGGTCGTCGGCCCGTGTGTTGGCCAAGGCAAATACCTTGACCACGGTGTTGAACTCCAGAGCCTCAGTAAACCGGACCAAGATCTCATTTGTGATGCAGTCTGAGTTGTTGACGTTCACCTCAGTCATCTCTGGGTCGTTGTTCTTCACCTTCTCCAGAGGCTCATCAAATATGCTGGGAGCTGCCTCCTCCTCTGCCTTAGCAGGCCCTTCAGTGGGCTTGACAGGGCCACTGGGTGCTTGTTTCTCTGGAGCTTTGGTCTTGCTCTCTTCCTTGGCTTGCTTTTCATTTAGAGATTCATCCTTCTTGACCTTTTCATCCTCCTTTTTTTGGTCTGTGTTTCCAATTCCTGTATTTGCTTTCTCATCCTCCTTTTTCACATCTGTGTTCCCGCTTCCTCTTTTCATCTTCTCATCCTCTTTTCTGGTATCTGTGCTCCTACTTGCCCCTTTTACTTTCTCATCATCCCCTTTCTTGGTTATCTCCTTCATCTCCTCTCTCTTCTTATCCTTGTCCCTGCTCAACCCTGCCTCCCTGTCACTCCCTCTCTTCTCATCTTCCTTCCTCGTGGCTGCTGTCCTTTCCTCTCCTTTCCCTTCCTTCCCTGCCTCTTTCTTATCCACTGCAGCTCTAACCCGGCCCTTATCAATGCCCCTGATGATTTTCTCCTCCTTGGGCTTCTCACCACTTTTGCCATCAGCTTCATCTTTGTCTCTTGAGAAGCTTTTCTTTAAACCACCCCTCTTTGGCTCCTTCCCCAGGTCTGAGTCCCGTCTAGGGCCCAGGGTTTTTTTGCTGGTATCTCTGCCCCTTTCCTCTCCGTTCTTGGCATCTGTCTTGGACTCCACTTGCTTGCTTTCCTAAGAATTCAGAAAAGAAAAATAAACATGAAGAGCTGGCTGTGGAGGGAGAGGAATGAATGTGGGGACAAGGCTGCGAAGTACTTATGTAACTGCCCTTGAGCCTCCAAAGGGCAGTCCATGTTTGGGAGAGTGAGGTGAACATTTCCACTGAGAGCAGCGTAAGAAGGAATCGGGTTCTAGCCGCAGAGAAAGGGTTGACATCAGACGCAAAGCAGCGGGATCGGGAGATACCAGAATGAGCACCTGGAGGAGATTATGGCAGTTCCTGTCCCAGAGCATTTCCAGACCCAGAACTGCCCCTTATGTCATGGGTAAATTAGAAGGAATGCTTCCAAGTAGTGCCCTTCTGAGCCATATGGGAGCCAGTATCAGAGTGATACTGATCCTGTCTTTACTTAAAATTTTGATGTTTTATCATAGATTTTTTTGCACTAATTTTGATTTTAAAAAAGAGCACCGGGAGTGACTGTAGCTCAGCAGTTGAGTGCCTGCTTCCCATGTAGGAGATCCTGAGTTCAATGCCCAGTACCCCCTAAAAAAAAAAAAGAGCATTAAAATATTAGTTATCCTGATTCCCATGGGTTCTGGCACCCCTTACATTTTGCGCTCGAGGTGAGCATCTCACCTGCCTCGCCCCAGTACTGGCCCTGCTACCAAGGGGCTAAGTCAGCAGTTCTCAGATATTGGAACTTTACAAGCCAATGCATTTTCAAAGAAAAAAAAAAAAAAAAGCTGGAGGAACCAACATAGGGTTGCTAACATTTGATTTTTACCAATTAGGAGTATTTATAAATTCTGCCTACCATCATCATCTCATTTAAATAAGAGGGAGCTAACAATAAAGAAGTAAGAGAGACATAAAAGAATCAATGACATGCCTTTACATCAAATACATGTAGCTTTTTGAAAAATTCTTGCTAAGGACAAGCACCTCTCCATGGGCAGCACTGGCATCCACTGAACCAGCTGACTTCTAGAGGACTCTGCCAGATTCAGGATCTAGGATTCTGCGACTCCATTTTTTTTTAAAGATTTATTTATTTATTTCTCACCCCCGCCCTCGTTTGTGCTCGCTGTCTGCTCTCTGTGTCTGTTCGTTGTGTGCTCTCTGTGTCTGCTTGTCTTCTTTTCTTCTTTTTTTTTTAGGAGGCACCAGGAACTGAACCCAAGACCTCCTATGTGGGAGGGAGGCACCCAATCGGTTGAGCCACATCTGCTCCCTGCTTGTTGCGTCTCATTGTGTCTCTGGTTGTGTTTCCTTGTTGTGTCAGCTCATTGCATTAGCTCGCTGCACCAGCCCGTCACATCAGCTGTCTTGTTTGTCTTCTTAGGAGGCACTGGGAACCGAACGTGGGATCTTCCGTGTGGGAGGCGGTCACCCAACTGCTTGAGCCACATCTGCTCCCTGTGACTCCATTTTGACTACACAAATCTGAGAAACTGTTCAGGGAGGCTATGGGATCAAGTGCTGAGCTGTGATAGATAGAGGCTTGTGTTCCACATGCAGCACAGGGCACCCTGCACTTCTATGGGGCCCTATTTCCTCCTCACATTGCATCAAGCCTGAAGCATTATTCTGAGCACCTGTTTCCCATCCCCATCAGAGGAGCCAGGTCTTGCCAGGCAGTAGCAGGACTGTTTAAGATTAGGTATTAGATTTAACTGTCCAACTGATAAAGACCTCACAGCACCCAGGGACTTATGGGATGCTGTGATGTCGGCCCTGTAGGATTTTTAATAGAAGACTGTGGCCTGCATATTGGAAGGGTTTTCTGTTTTCAGAGAGTGCCCAGTTGGGGTGTGGGAAGAAGGGAAGGAGGAAAGAAAAAGCAACACTCTACCTCCCTCTGGCCCATGAGCCCTTCCCAAAGGGAATGGAGAGCGAGGTTGGCCCTATGGAAACGGTTTGTACCTGCACCACAAACACATGCCATTGGGGACCGGCCCCTGGGTTTATTTAGCCGAGAAAGTCCTTGGCTCCTCTGCTAGAATCACAACAGGCAGCCAAGGGGCACAGGGCCGGATGAGACAGGGCTTTGGAATGCGCCCCTTTCCTCCTCCTGCCCCCACAGGACTCGGGCCCAGGCTGCACTGGGGACTCACTGGGGATGTGGGTGATGGAGCAAGGGGCAGAGACCCCCCTCTCACACTCTGGCTCCCAGGGAACTGGGTTTGACCCTTCAGATTACCCTTCAGGGCTGGGGGCAGAAGTGACTTCACTGTACCTTGATGAAAGGGAGAGGGTAAGAGGAGTATGCAAAAGAGAATGTAGTGAGAAAACCCAATGTGTCAGTCCTTTTAGGAAACTCTTAGAATGATCTGCCCACAGATGGAGATGAGAGCTGGGAGGATCAGCCCCCTCAGCGTCAGGACCCAGGGGGAAGACCGCTGTCCCCACCCATTCTTTCCCTTCCCCAAATGTGCAAAAGTCCAGATGTCTCACAGCCCACTGTGCACTGCCCAGCTGCCCTCTGAATTCCCATTCCATTCACAGGCTTCACTTAGAGAGAAACTGAGGATCCAGAGAGATTATAACTTAACCAACTTCACCCAGCAAGTTCAGGAAAAACCGGGTTTTAGACCTGATTGTCTCACCAGCTGTCACAGAGTCACTGTAGCCTTTTCTGACCTTCCCTGTTAGGGGCAAAGGTGCCACCCCTCTGCCTGCCCAGCATTCTTCTGGGTGCCCGTGTGTCCCTGCTGCCCACAGAGCTTCGCAGGCCAGACAGCCCTCTCCTCTCAGTCCAGCCAAACCCAGCCCCCTTTAGACCCAGGGCTCCCATTCAAAACCTTCTCTCCCTCCCCGCCATCAAGACTTGTTTTCCAACATTTTAACCTCACTCTGTCTTGACCCCTAGATCCTGCCTTCTCCCCATTTGCCCTCATCCAAGGGCTAGTCCCACCCGCTCTTGGGGTCTGTGCCTCACATTGGGGTCCTAGTTGGCTTCAAGCTGCCACGTGTCTGTTCCTGAGGAGGTGCGCCAACCCTTTAAAAAGAACCTAATGCAAAACAGGCTAGGGGTGGGGGGAAAGGGCTGATTAATCATCAGTTTTCTCCAAATAGCCAGGAATGAGAGGGGCTAGGACTTGTTGCAGCTCGTGCAGCTCTGAGAGCTCAGATGTTGCCTTAAAAGGAGAAGGAGCCCAGAATCCTCCCAGGGCTGGGGTTTCTGCTGAGCGGAGCTCCTCGGCACATAGCAGAGCTGCTCCTTCGTGCTTATCTGAAAGGAAAGCCAGGCCAACTTTTTGCTTCTAGAACTGGTGTTGCATTCTGGTGACCTCCAGGAGTTGTTTTTTTTTTTTTTGCCTGTGTTCCTTTCTCTAGGCTTCACTCTACCATTTGTCCCTTATAGCAAGAGGGGTTTAGGTTAGACATAACAAAGAACTTCCATAGAGCAAAGCTCCACAGGCCTTGGGATGAGAGACCCAAGCAGCAATTTTTCCCCCTTAGGAAAAACTTTAGGATCAGGCGAAGCCAACAGGGCTGGTTCAAAGAGTCCTGCATGGAGACAGGAGAATGGGAAGGATGACCTTTGAAAGTCTCGAGCAACCTATGACACATTGCAGGGACCTAGCTAACAGGCTCAGAGGTCAGAGGCAGCTCCCACCCTCCATGGCCCCAGGCCTTATGGCCATGTGATGTTGCTCTATGTCTGTGAGTTAGTATCCATGGTAAACCTCTGTGATAGGTTCAGATGGGCGTAACATAGCATTTTCTCCCTTACCTTGGGCCTTCTGATGCTACTTCCTCTGGGAAGTCTTATTTGATTAAACAGAGAAGGAAACACTGCCAAAAGAGGAGAGGAAAATAACGGTCTCTTCAGAAGTCCTATAAAAATGAGAACTTGCTGAGGGCAAGGGCCAAACTGTCTCTGTGCTCCCCTCAGCACCCAGCCCACTGGATGCCCTTCAGCCATGCTGACCATCCCCGTGGTCCTCTCTCTCCTTCCTGACCCATCACCTGTGGAGGAGGCATCTCCCCCTCTGCACAATAATCCTGGTCCCAGGGGGCTGCAAAGGAGAGAGCCCGCAGACTTTCCCCAGAGGACAGCACCAAGAGCAGATGGGCCCTGGGGAGAACGTCTCAGACGTGAGCTTGGAAAAACAGGACTCCCTTTGCTCGTAGAGTTCACTGCCCAGCCACTTGCCTAGGAGGGACAGAGCCAAGGTGGGCAGGAGGTGACTGGCAGTGACGGCACCTCTCACACATGATACCTGTCATGGATTCAGGGGCATTAAATCCATCCCCAAAGCAAGACCCAGGTGATGCAGATTCAGATGGTTCAATGCCAGTCTTGCTCTGTTCCCTTCAGGGATGCCTGGTGAGGCCCCTAAAAGCTCCAGGCTAGGGTCAGGGACTTGGGGGTCCCCCATTCTGCTTTTGGAAGACTCTCTTCTCAGGCCTCAGCTAGAAGTCCCTCAGGGGATGTCCCTGACAGCCTCAGAATATGTGGTTCCAGAGCTCATTAGAAGAGAGCATTTTTACGTTGGCCCTGGGCCGTGGCCTACTTCTTATTTCTCCCAGATCAAAGTTTTATCTACCAGGAAAGCACCAGGGAAATATGTGGCATCTCCTAGTCCTGCTCCCAGCACTCAACTCTCTCACCACCTCTCCTTCCTGGTCCTGCACCCACGTCCAACCTGCAGTACTTCTCCCCCTCATGTCTCAGAGCCTAAGATCTCATTCCCCTGCTTCTTCCATGGAGCTGGCCTGGCAAAGGGCTGGAGCTCTGGTCCCATTTTGCCAGCCACCTGATGATCTTTTAGTATCAGGCCCTGCAGCTGCCAGGTCATCTGTTTACAAAGGAGGGCAGGAAGCAGCTGGCCACAGGCCAGAGGGCCTGCCAAAGGCCCCTGGGGAGGGAGCTCCCCTACAGGGCTAGTGTGAAGGGCAGGGCAGGCAGTAGGGCCCTGGGTGGGGACCAAGAGAGCCTCCTGCCTCTTTCTACATGGAATGCCAACTCTTTGATTGTTTTCCACCAAGAAGAAAATTCTAGATTCTTCTGACAGGACCTTTCAGAAGGGTCAACTACCCTTTGGTCCTGGGGAGGGACCACAATGCCCGTTTCCCTTGGTGGACTGTGGGGCAGTTCTTCTACTTAGGCCAGCTCATTAGGCCAAGATTCAGATCTTTTAACAACTGATATTGCTCCCTAGAAAGCTGCAGGGTCCCTCCAGGGCCAACAGGATTGTTCTGGGAAAGTTCTGGGAGCCCACTGGCTCTGCAGGCAGCTGGCCTGTGTTCAAATCTCAGCTCTGCCCCTGAATAGCTGTGTGACCTTGGGCTAGTTACTTAACCCCTCTGAACCTATTGTCTTATATTCACAATGGAACTGACCACCCTGAGCCTCCTCATGAGGTTGCAAGCAATATTACCAGCACTCAAACCAAGGTCTCCATGCCAAGAAGGGCTAGAACAGGAGGTGAGATGTGATGATTCTGGGTCCCTGATGAAAGGTGCTTAAGACAGGATGGCAGGCAGGAAGGAACTGTCCCTCCTCTTTCCTAAACCCCCCTAAGCCCCCTGCTTTTCTTAGTATTGTTTAGCAGGGTGAGTAATCAAGGACTTGCCCAGTGATCTATGAGACTGCATTTTATACTTTTCCATGGAAAATGAAATGACCACATCCTGACCCTTGGAAACCTGCCTGGAGGCCTAGATGCTGGGAAGGGAGCAGGCTGCTTTGGGAAGCCTCCCCCAGCCCCACCACATTTCTAGGATGGCAGAGGTAGTATCATCCCCATCAATAATGATAACTAGCACTTGGAGAGACATGAGTGTTGTTGGGTCCTGTGAGGGGCTGGGGGTACAAAGAGTGTCTGTGCTCTGGAGCCAGTCCTCTGCAAATCTTCCTGTGGGCCTCATTTTTTCCTTCACTCACGCCTTCATTCATCAAATGTGTACGGCGGTAGGTACCAGTACCCCACGAAGGACACAGTGTTACACCAGAAACATTCCCGCCCTCACAATTTAGGAGCAGGGCAAACAAAGGATAGGTTGACATCAAAGTGTGTAGCAGAGAGTGCTGAAGGAGTGGATCCTAGAGCAGGCATCCTACCTGAGATGTGCTGCTTCTGCCAACAGAAGCCTTATGGGCTGGCCACAGAATCACTGCAGCCTCCCTAGGAAGGCCAGGCAGCCCTTTTCTCGGCTGCTTTGGCAGTGGCTCGAGGGCAAGGCCTCGGCACCTACCAGAAACTCCCTACTGTGGTCATCCCAGCCCTGAGCTTTCCCAGCTCGCCCCATACCCTTTTCAGAGCCCCCTACTCCCCACTTTGGGAAACAATGAATCTCTCCACTAGCCCTGGTAGAACAAGTTCTGGGAATCCCCTTCCGTTCACCCCTCCTAGTTGTAAGGGGCCTATTGGGGAATTGAGGCCTCAAAGGAAGTAGTTTCGGGAAGCGGGAAGGCAATGGAGCATGAGGGTGGAGAGGGGTTATAACCTTATAGCCTCGGGAAGCACACTTTCTATGGAAAGTTCAAGGGTCTGTACACAGAGACCGACACACACACTCAGCTCCTGCCTATAACTGGAGTATAGTTAGCCCCCCTAGCCTGGGGGTGGGGGCTTTCTCATATGACGTGCGGCTGTGGAACTGCCTTTTTCTTCGTGGTTCCTGAGATTAAACCTATTCCCTGACCAAGGCCCAGTGGAGTCTAAGAGCGCCCAGCCTGGGTCCTGCCCACGCAGAAGCTCTGTAAATGCTTGTTGGTGACAACCACAGAGTGAATGGGTGACAGCCTGTGACTAAATACCATCCCCCAGTAGCACAAGTGGAGGCTGTGAGAAATGGAGAGGGCTAAGAGAGACCCCATAGTGGCCCCTCAACACCAGAGACAGGCAGACATCTCAGCTCCCCTTCTCTGGGCCTGAGGCACTATTGGTCAACAGCATGAGGGCCAATCCCCACCCAACAAACATCACAAGCAGTGCTGGAGGCATGGGGGCCGTTGGGCTGACGGTTCCATCATGATCAGGACTTCAGAGGAGTCATCTAGGGCAGCCCGCTCGGGGAACTTGGGCACCTGGTGAACTCTGAGCTGAGAGGCCAAGGCCCGGGCAGTCACGGAGCTAAGAAAAGCTGTACCCCAGGAGGCACCCTGATGCCCCCACTTGCCCCATCCCCACCCTGCTTGACCTCACTGTGGCTTCCCGGTGCACTCCAACAGCCAGCCCACTTGTGAGCTATGAGTCAACTCCCAGGGGGTGGCCACAGATGGTCGTGCCTGGGGTCTGGGAATGACACTGAGCTTTCTGGGAAAGAGCGAGGTAAACGCAGACCATCCTTCTACCTGGTGTAGAATAGCAGAGAAACTCTAAACTGGAAAAGCTCACTTCATGGCTTTGAGCCTCATATTTCTAAAGGGGATGGTTTCCCACTCCTGATTGTCAGTCCACATGAAAAGTCAAGTTCCCCAACCTCTGTTCAGTCCCTCGGGCCAGGGAGCCTCCCAAAGCTTCCTAATACTTCATCTCGCCAGCATAACAATAGCTGACCTTAGTGAGTGCTTCACATATATTTCTTTTTTTTTTTTTTTTGTATCCAAAATGTTTATTGGGATGGTATCCCACTTGTCTTCCTTCAGGGTGCTTTTAGTGCTGCTTCCGTCTGAAGGAGCATCCTTCTGTAAGCCTTGCTTTTCCTCCAGTAGGTTGGCAGAGGACAGTGGAACAACCAACACACAAAACTACTGTTTGTGCATGGCTAAAGACCGTGGTGATTTTATAGCATCCTGGGCATTTTATATCCATGAAGTAGGAATTGGGGCTCTGCACCAGGCGCTTCTTCTTGTGTTTCCTCTTTTCCTCTTCTGGAGAGGGATGGAGGAGATCCTTTGTGAGAGGCATGCTCTCGTGGGGAGGTCATCACCGCCGGAAAGGCCACATATATTTCTTTTTTTTTATTTTTATTTTTATTTAATTTTATTTTTTAATTTTTA
>JAQZBX010070953.1:0-15322 GCA_029593785.1 Cabassous unicinctus
AAAAAAAAAGAATATAGATTTGCCACATGACCAAGCAATACCACTACTGTTTTCTTCAGTTTATACCCAGAAGAACTCAGAGCAGTGACCTGAACAGCCATCTGCACGCTGATGTTCATAGCGGCGTTATTCACGATTGCCAAAAGATGGAAACCCAGATGTCCATCAACCAATAAATGGACAAATTGTGGTGTACACACAGAATGGAATATTATGCAGCTGTAAGAAGAAATGAAGTCGTGAAGCATATGACAACATGGATGAACCTGGAGGACATTATGTTGATTGAAGCAAGCCAGACACAAAAGGACAAATACTGTGTGACTGCACTACTATGAACTAAACATATTGTGTAATCTCATAGTTAATAAGTTGAATATGGGTCACCAGAAAATAGAATGATGTTAGAAAACGGAAAGCTGACGGTAACATGTGCAGAAATGGTAAAAAAAAAAGATGTGTGTTAATCTTTGGAAATGAACAGAAAAGGTGAAAGCACAACATAATATTTGTAACTCACGGTACTATTATATGGGAATGATACTGGTTGAAAGGGCAGGTCTAAGGTCATGGATATTACTAAAAGGAAAGCTAAAAAATGTAACATGCGACTGTATAGTACAATAAAACCATAGGTGAAATATGAATATGGGTAAAATTGCATATATAAGACCATTTTTCTTTGAAACTGAACTAATATGTTAATGAATATGTTAACATGAAAGTGAAAGAAACCAGACACAAAGTACTTCATATTGTATGACTCCATTTATATAAAATGTAAACATAAAAATTTATAAAGATGAAATTAGATTAATGGTTATGTAGGGCTAGGGAAGGAATGCTAAGGGGTGTCGAGTTTTTCTTTCTGGAGTAATGAAATTGTTCTAAAATTTTTGTGCTGATGAATGCACAACATTGTGACTATACTAAAATCCATTGATTATACACTGTGGATAGATCATATGGTATGGGAATATATCTCAATAGAACTGCTTAAAAATAAATAAATGTGCAAGTACAGCCAGAAATAGCAGCTATGTAGAGCAGGGGAAGTATAGAGATTGAGAGGTGAAGAATTTTCTTGTTTTTTGTTATTATTGAAATAATGAAAATGCTAATTATGATTGAAGTGATGAATGCACAACTATGTGATTATAACAAATACTAATTGTACACTTCAGATGAACTGTATGCTTTATTAATATGTATCAATAAAATTGATTAGTTTAAAAAACTCATAGAACTATTCAAAGAGTAAAACAATGTAAACTATGGATTTTAGTTTTTAAAAATGTATTGATGTGGGTTCGGCAACTACAATAAATGTATCACACTAATGTAAGACATTAATAGAGGAAACTGTGTGTGTGTACAGTGTGGGCAGGGGAATCTATGGGAACTCTACTTTTTTGTGCAATTTTTCTGCAAACCTAAAACTGCCCTATAAATAATCCTTATGATTTTTTAAATAAACTAAAAAAATAAAAATAAAAAAAGAGAAACCCATGAGACAGGAAAAAAAAAAAAAAGGCAGGATTGAATCTTCTAATACTTACTGGTGGTGATATCCTGTCAGGAATCATGGTTTAAGCACACACGCGCGCATATGCATGCACACACACACAAGCGCGCACACACACACTCCTACCTATGCCTAGGAAGTGGCTGAAAAATTCCTTATGGTAGTCAGTACCATTAAGTAACTTTAAAACAAATGTGTCTTGCCTCAGCCTTTGACCTTAAAGGATAATAAACAGAAGCCAAGGCTACCCAAAGAATAAGATGAACCAAGTAAGAGATGTCAAAGCAAAGACCTGGGCAGATATTTTTAGATAGCATCAACTCCAAGGCAAATTCCAACTTGCCATTTTAAAAACTCCAACAAAAAATTATTTGGCAGTTATGCACTCAGTTTTATTCACCTCCAAATAAACTCGCTTTTGGCAAAATGGGAACGCTTTTAAAAAGTGGCTCTTTTCCTCCATCTTCTTGTTAATGCTATTTAGTGACCACTCAATTCAAATGAGCTTCAGTTATTAGCAGAGTCAATATACTACTCGGGAATAGCTCCCCTTCATTATAAAAGCAAAATTTAAAATCTCAGATAAGGAAAATAAAGGATCTGAAAACTCTGGCTGCCAAACATTTAGAATATAATCTAGTTAGCTAAGTGGAATCTTGTCCTACATTTCTCCCATAGCAAAACACATTACAATAATTAGGCAAGAAAGATCACTTTTTTCCATTCCCATACCACAAGAAAATACCACACCCATCTGAAGAAATAATCTTAAAAATAAAAATAAAAAATAAAAAAATAACATTGATATAAATTTAATGTAAAACCTCCTGAGGAAAATGATTACAGTGTTGACTTGTTTCTGAGCAAATCCAGAGATAGGTACAATTCAAAGACCCTTGTTATTTTACTGCTTGGCTCTTATCTCAGAAACACCTAGGGTGTGAGATAGATAATCTGTGGGACATAGAGAAATCATACTTCCCAGAGCTATTTGTGGTCCAACGTTCAAAGACAAGATTTGTTTTAAAATGCCTATAAAAGGAACCCATTTTATATAGTTCTCTCTTTATAAAAAGCAGCTTATTACCATTGGATTTGAATCTGCTATAAGATCCCGCAGAGAATCCAGAAATCCCTGATCTTCCACCATTTGGGCATTAATATCATGGAGCTTTGCCACGCAGACCGCTGCTGTTTTCCGAACATAGGGATCTTCATCTTTCAAGCATTTGCGGAGGGGCTCACAAAGGTATTCCGTAATCTTGTCCACTCGGATGCACCCCATGGTTCTGACTGCCAAGGCACGAATCAAAGGATTGGGATCTTCACAATCCTGCAGAAAACAATCATAAACAACGGAAGGTGTACATATTACTAAAAGTAAACAGTCTAGTTTACATAAGCCACAAAAGAATAGTTATATTAGAAGTTATACCATATCTTCTGTTATAGTTTATGTCAAAACCCAAATCTCCCATACTCTTCCTTTCCTAAGCACAAATCTTAGTTGCATATTTAAGAGTTTAGGTTAGAATTCATTTAGCTGTTTTATATATACAACAAGGAAATGCCTAGTAGGATTCATTACAGGGCTGGGCAGAAGCTTTGTGAGCTGGTGTGGTGTTCCCATCCCCATAGACATTAGCAGACTTGCCCTGAAAATAGAAAAAGGTGTGTGTGTGCATGTCTGGGTGTCTGTGTATTTTTTTTTTAAGGAGGTACTGGGGATTGAACCCAGGACCTCATACATGGCTAGCAGGCGCTCAACCACTGAGCTACATCTGCTCCCCAATGAGAGGTGGTTTTTTCATTTGTTTTGTTTTGTTTTTTAAGGCAGTACCGGGCACCTTGTACATGGGAAGCGGGTGCTCAACCACTTGAGCTACATTGCTCCCCTGGGTTTGTATTTAGGTATAGGAAAAAAAATGGAATTAGAAACACTGTCCCACTCCACAAGTAACAAGTAGGAAAAAGAGGGTTGAAAACATAGGGCCCAAAACCAAGAAAGAGGGATTTTTGTTTGTTCTTTTTTTTTTCTAATGCAGACTAGGTTCCTGACAGGGGGCAAAAAAAAAAACAAAACAAGAAATTAAAAAAATACTAACAGGAACAACCCCATTATGCTCAATAAATCTAAGGATAGGAAAAATGTGAACACTAATTGAGTATTCAAAATCCTAAGAAATCAGTATACTTTTTAAAGAGGTGACAATGGTATCGTGGTTATATTTAGAAAAGAGATCTTATTCTGGCAAATTTGAAGATGAAATGATATGATGTTTGGGATTTGCTTAAAAATTTTCCTGTGGGAGTGGGGTGGAAGTCAGGAAACTATGTATGGGGAGTATAAATTAAACAGGAGGGGCCATATGTCAGTAACTGCTGAAACTGCAAGATGGGTAATAGGAATTTATTATCCTATTCCTTCCACTTGGATATGTTTGAAACTTTCCATAAAAAAAAATTTTTTTTTAATCAAATGCTGTTAAACCTATTAAATGAGACAAAATAGCAGCACCTAAAGTTTCCATTACCTCTGACCATTAATCATAATTTTGTAAAGACAAAATATATGGAGAAAACTAGTTATTTCTTGTGAAAAGATGGGATCAGCTTCAGAAAGTTTCAATGAGGAAAAGAGTTATGAACAGTACAAAGAAATACTATTCCAATTGTTCTAATATCAGCCCAAAGTAAAATTACAAAAAAAAATTTTTTTTTTTAGATTTTTTTTTTTTTATTGTGGGTAAACAAAATACTTTTAAAAGGAAGAAAAAACGTGTCTTGGAGATTTTACCTGGCTTTCTTCTACCCACATGGCAAGGCTGCACCAAGCCCAGCTAAGAGAAGGCTTGTCATATGGTTTGAATTTTCCTGGATAACACTTACTGACATACAGTATGTTTAAAAACATGAACGATCCTAGTTATTGCCTATACTTTCCAAGCAGCCCTCCTTTGGAACAGAGGTTGCTCATTTGCAATGCAGACACAAACTACACTAATAATCACTTCTGAAAAGGTTATCTGAGATAGAAGAGATTGTTGTTGAGCCCTTGGGAAGTTACCTTCACAAAACTGTTGACAGCCATGATGGCCATGTCTGGCTGGCTCTTGGCATAGTTCATCAAATAGAGATACACGAGCTTCTTTAGTTCCAGGTTGTCAGTCTGCATACAGTTCACTACATCTGGAAAGAGAGAGCTGAGAAAAGAGGGGGGAAAAAAAGAAAAGAAAAATGAAGATGTTGGTACCAAACTGTTCAATACAACATGAAGATATGGCCTTATTTTACAGTATGATTTTGCTGCAAGAACTAATGTCCTCACAGTGATCATTATCATAATAACGAATTACTAAAGAAATTGTAGTATTGGTCCCAAGAAGGTATCTAAAAGTAGATTTTTTAAATCATTCTATTATGAAAACTTTCAAACAAAAGTAGAGCAGTATAATGGACCTGATGTACCCATCATGCAGCTGCAACTATTATCGATACATGCCCAATCTTGTTTCATCTCTACTCAAAACACTGCTGCCCCCACCCATCCAACTATTCCAGAATATTTTGAAACAAATCCTAGACATAATACATTTATATTTTAGATATTAAAATATATTTACATATAACCATATATATTTAGATATATTGTATATAGCTAAAAGATTAGGAATATTATTTTAAAAAATCACAGTATCATTATCATACCCAAAAAATGGACAATTCTTCATATTAGTTGATCACCATTTCAAAGCACTACAGCCATTATATTTATTAATGCTTATATTCTTCCAGTAGGAACTTCCTCAACTGGCTCCACGGTACTTGTGACATGACCCTGTATTTTCAATAGCTTCCCTGTTTTCTGGTATGACAAGATGTTCCATCCAGGTTCATTTTGTACATTTCTTATCCAAGATCTGGAATCAATCATTTCTCCAAGAAGCCCTGATTCCCTTTTAGTGGAATTTTTTTTTTTTTTAATTTACAGATTCAGAAAAATGAGAATTAGAGTATAATCAAACATAAAAGAAGTTTATACCTTTCCCAAGTTCCAGTCATTTCATGATTTATCATGCTCCTAAAGCCTCAAGGAAAGAAATTTATGATTCTGTTTCACAATGCAGCACCATTAGCTGAGGTATGGGAAAATTTGAGCTTATCAGATTTTTAAATGTAGGCTTTATATTTAAAATAGAAGTTGACTACAATTTTATGGGAATTTAGCAATTAACTATCCCTCCAAGTCTTTATCAAAGTACCCTATAAATTTTAAACTTCTAAAGTTCTTACTACTAGTATAGAAGAAAGGAGAAACAAATAATATATTTCTACAAAAAATGAAGAAAATGACTGAAAAAACCAGTCACATGGTATATAACTTCCATACTCACACAAAAACAGGGTACAGAACAGATATTATTTACAAAATCAAAGACAGACCAAAAAGTCAAAGAATCTACCAAGTCTCAAATGAATCACCAGCTTCTGTCCTGGAAAGGAAACAATCTGTTGAACTTGCATTGTAGGGTACCAACTAGTTTTATGAACAAGGAGATATTTGATACTAATGGAAGATAGTATACTACTTTCCATTTTCAAGGAGTATTACTGTAAAACCAGTAACACCCAAGAATAAATTTAAGATCTTAAATCATTCAATCCCAACAATATGCACAAGATTAAGATGACTTACTGGTCAAAGTTCTAGAGGTAAAACTGTTAAGTACCAACCAATAAAACTAGACACCTGCCCTGTCCAAGATGGTAGCCAATAGCCACATGGCTAATGAGTACTTGCAATGTGGTTTGTCCAAACTGAGAGGTGATATAAGTATAAAACACACACTAATTTTGACGACTTTGTATGAAAAAAAAAGTAAAATGCCATTAATAATTTTTATATTGATTATATGTTGGAATGATAACATTTTAGATATATTGGTTTAAATTTATTATTAAAATTAATTTCAACTGTTTATTTTTACTTTTTAATGTGGCTACCAGCATATTTAAAATTACATACACGGGGGGGAGATGTGGCTCAAATGGTTGGGCATCCGTCTCCCATATGGAGGGACCTGGGTTCGATCCGAGTAAAATAAAATAAAGAAAAATATAGAAGGTGCCCAGGCCGCCAGTCCCCACGAGCGGGGGCACCATCGGGGCCCATGAGCAGGCGAGCACCCAGGCCCTGTGTGCAGGTGCGCCGCCAGGCCCTGCACACAGGGTGCCAAGCCCTGTCAAGCCACGCAGCTAGATGATGACGTAACAGGAGAGTGACACAAGGGAGAGCCAAGACAAGATGCACCAAAAAACCAGGAACTAAGGTGGCACAGGTGGCAGACCGCCTCTCTCCCACATCGGAGGTTCCCAGGATTGAATCCCAGTGAAGACAGGAGAAGAATGAGAAGAGAGGGCAGGAAACAGACACAGAGAATTGCCTAGCAAATGGACACAAAAACAGCAAAAACGGGGGTGGGGGGGTTAAAATGGATTAAAAAAAAAAAATTACATACACGGCTCACATCGTATTTCTATTGGAGAGCAAACAGTGGTTGCTTGCAAGAGAGAACTGAAATATGATAGCCCAAACAGCTACTCTCTTGTTATTGTTTCTTTGAGCTATCTTTCTAGACACAGCTCAAATCCCATCTCTTCCAAGAAAGGTTCTTCAACTATTCCTATTAACATAGATCTCTCTTTTTTCAGAGTTCTTATTGACCTTCATATATACATTTTAGCACTTAATTACATAACTGTATTTTATTATATTCTACCTTTTCAAGTTTTGGGCATCTTCAACTAGACAATAAATGCCATGAAGTCGGAAAGACATTTACTATCCTTTTCTTTGAATCATGCTATGTGGTATATTGCGAGGCACATAATAAATTATCAGTAATCAACAAATTAACCAGTTGTACTTATCAAGCATATAAAAGGAAATGCAATGGGGAGCAGATGTAGCTTAAATGGTTGAGCATCTCCTTCCCATGTACAAGGTCCTAGGTTTGATCCCTAGTACCTCCTAAGAATAAATAAATAAATAAATAAAAATAAACAGAATTTTGAGTTTTAATTTTTCTGTTGGATACAAAATAAGCCTGAAGCCTGGCAAGAACACAACAGCCCCAGCAAAGAAGTATGTTGACTTCTACAAGTTCATTTTTACTGGTGCTCTCAATCTAGATTTGCTCCTTGGCAAAAACATCCATTCAGTGACTAGACAGATCGCAGGTAGGCAAACTACAGCCTGTGGGCCAAATCTGGCCCTCTGCCTTTTTTCTCTATGAGCTGTGATGTAAAAAGAAAATAGTTTTTACAGATGAACACTTACAAAGGATTTGATGATAGAAAACAGTAACTTTGAGCCCCAATTAAGCACAATGTATCCCTCCAAGAAAGAATCCCATTTTTCCCTTTAGTACACCTGTAGTACAAAAAATTGTACTTATTACCATTAAAATTTTGTCAACAAAAATTTTGTGGAAGTTTGTTTTCTCTCTTATTAGATAAGAACCTACACGACATCCTCAATTTTGCCTCTTGGTCCAGTAAGTCTAAAATATTTACTATCTGGCCCTTTACAGAAAAAAAAAAATTGCCAATTATTAAAATACATGGTTACAAAATAGCAACTTAGGAATCAACTATGCTTATGTGCTAAGAAACAAAACAATAAAAATCCACCTAGAATAGCAGCACCTGGAACATGAGAAGACCCTGAGCCATTTTTTTTTTTTTTAGAGATTTATTTATTTATTTATGCCCCCCTTGCTGCTTGTGTTTGCTGTGTTCATTCGCTGTGTGTTTTCTCCGTGTCTGCTTATCTCCCCCTTGCTGTGAGGTCCCGCTGCATCAGCCCACCGCACCGTGGGCTGGCCTGCCCTCACAAGGAGGCCCTGGGAAGCGAACCCGGGGCCTCCCACATGGTAAACGGGGGCTCTATAGATTGAGCCACACCCACTTCCTGTTGTGAGGTCTTGCTGCATCAGCCCACCGCGTCGCACGGGCCGGCCTGCCCTCACACGGAGGCCCCGGGAAGCGAACCCGGGGCCTCCCATATGGTAAACGGCAGCTCTATCGATTGAGCCACACCCGCTTCCCATCTGAGCCATTTTTTATTGTTGTTTCCATCTGGGCCATTTTGGCTAGGAGAGCAGTTCTCAATTTTTTGGTCTCAGGACCCCTTCACATTCTTAAAATTATTGACATCCACAAAGCAGCTTTAGTTTAGGTGGGTCATACCTATCGATATTTTACCATATCAGGACATAAAACTGATACATTTTTTAAAAATATATTAATCCAATTAATATTATTCAAATAAAAATAAACTCATTTCATATTAACATTTTAATGAAAATTTACTTTATTTTAAAAATTATGCAAATATCCTTGCTGTCCTGATTTTGTGATAATCAGGGTAGGGTAAACATTTGCTGCGTTAGAAACCATGCATGTGTCCCCAGACCTAGTTTCTTTCCCTAGGTCTGGTTTTTAGAATGCTAGTGATAAACAAAGCCTGATTTATTATATGACCATCCTGTACGGGAAATGACTGTAACTCTATCTTTGGTCAACCTTAAGATATATAGCAGGAGGGCGGATGTGGCTCAAATGGTTGGGCATCCGTCACCCATATGAAGGGACCTGGGTTCAGTCCCCAGGACCTCCCCGTAAAAATAATAATAAAAAAAGAATATATCACTTCCAGGAAGATGGCAGACTGGTAAGACACGGGAATCTCTTCTCCAGAAAAGTAGCTAGAGGACAGGCTGAAACAGCCCCGATAAAGATCTTCTAGGGTTTAGGACAGCAGGTGAAGGCTGCACACCACCCAGAGGAGAGGGGGACAAAAGAGGGAAATCACGACGTCAGAACCATGAGTTGGAACCAGCAAAGGCTACTGCCAGCACCCTCCCCCACACTAAAGACTCTTTAGAATTCTCGGGCCTCTGGGTCTGCGACTACAGACAAAGGGGGCTCCAGGGATCTACCACCCCAGGAAAGGGGAGAGAGAGGGACACAGCCTAAGGCTGACTCAGGTTCTGACCTGCAAATTTGGGCTGTGGTGCCCCACGGGCCCTTCCAGGCCAGGTGGAACCACACGGTGGTTTGCCCTGGGAGCGGGAAAAGGACTGGAGAAATCCAACCCTCAAAGAACTGGAGAAATCCAACCCTCCCAATCTCCCTCTCTTCCAGCCTGGACTAATTGTTGAGGACTCCACAGGAGAGGGGAGAGAGAGCCTGGGGCTGCAAGTTTGGTCTGAGTCCTGAGAGCCCTTCCAGGCCAGGGTGGGGCTGTGCCATTGTTTGCCTTGGAGCCTGCAAGGGGCTAAAGATATAAAAACCTCCCAATCTCCTCCTCTACTAACAGGGACTGATTGTTGAGGACTCAGAGGGGAGTGGAAATATTTCCTAGCTGGGAAAAGGGATGGGGCTGCCAGAGAAGACTGGAGAACTGTCTCAGAAAGTTTAAATTAAAAGGCTCTTAGCCTCCAGACAGGAAGCTCTAACACATTGATCTGGTCTGTGTCACAACAAATACACTCAGACCAGGCATTGAATTGAGAGCTGCCAAAGAGCACCACCTCCTAGCAGACCAAGGAAGTGCACCTAAGAAAATTAAAAATAAGTCGGAGAGGCTTTTCCTGGCCTCTATAGTCTCCCTGCCCAAGGCCCTACGAAGCGACTCTACAACCAATTACTGGGTCCAGTGTTCAGTTTTGAGCAACTAACAGAACAATCCTAACAATCCAGGTCAAGCCAAAAATCAAAGAGCTGTGGTAATTCACTGCCTCCTGCCACTAAATCCCTATAAAAGAGAAAGAGATTGAGCATCTGAGTAAACTACATCCTAACCAGATGCCTAAACACCAGCAAAAAATTGCAAGCCATACTAAGAAAATAGAAGACATGGCCCAAGAAAAGGAATACATCAAAGTCCCAGAAGAGATGCAGAATTTGAGAGAACTAATCAGCAAGATGAGCACAAATTTCCAAAACCAAATTAATGAGTTGAAAGACAATATAGTTAAAGAGATAAATGACATCAAGAAGACACTGAACGAACACAAAGAAGAATTTGAAATCCTGAACAGAAAAATAATGTTCTGTTCATGGGAATGAAAGACACAATAGGTGAGGTCAAAAACACATATGAGGCATACAACAGCAGACTCGAAATGATAGGAGAAAGAATAAGTGATACCAAAGACAGAGCAGCTAAAATTGAAGAGAGAAAAGAACAGAGAGAAAAGAATGGAAAAAATTGAGCAGGGGCTCAGAGAGTTGAATGACAACACAAAACGCAACAACATACATATCATGGGAGTTCCAGAAGGGGAAGAGAAGGGAAAAGGGGCAGAAAGAGTATTTAAGGAAATAATAGCTGAAAATTTCCCAACTCTCACAAAAGAAATGAACTTACATGTCCAAGAAGCACACCGTACCCCAATCAGAATAAATCCAAATAGACCTACGCCAGGACACATACTACTCAGAATGTCAAACGTCAAAGATAAAGAGAAAATTCTCAGAGCAGCAAGAGCGAAGCAAACGATCACGTACAAGGGATGTCCAGTAAGACTTAGTGCAGATTTCTCTTCAGAAACCATGGAGGCGAGAAGACAGTGGTATGATACAATTAGGAAACTGAAAGAGAAAAACTGCCAGCCGAGAATTCTTTATCCAGCAGAACTGTCCTTCAAATATGAAGGTGAATATAAAATATTCACAAACAAAACAGAAACTAAGAGAGTTTGCAAAAAAGAACCCACCTTTGCAGGAAATATTAAAGGAAGCCTTAGAACCTGAAAGAAAAAGACAGGAGAGAGAGAGGCTTGGAAGAGAGTATAGAAGAAAGAAAAGCAGAAAGGATAACCAAAAAAGTAAAAAGAGAGACAAAAACAAGATGACATATGAAAACCAAAGAATAAAATGGAGGAAGTAAATAGTGCATTTTCAGTAATATCACTGAATGTGAACGGATTAAATTCCCCAATCAAAAGATACAGGCTGACAGAATGGATAAAAAAACATGAGCCATCCATATGCTGCTTACAAGAAACTCACCTTAGACCCAGGGATACAAACCGGCTGAAAGTAAAAGGTTGGAAAAAGATACTCCATGCAAATAGTAAACAGAAAAGAGCAGGGGTAGCTATACTAATATCAGACAAAACAGACTTTAAATGCAAAAAAGTGATATGAGATACAGAAAGCCATTACATATTAATAAAAGGGACGATCCTCCAGGAAGATATAACAGTCATAAATATCTACACACCTAACCAAGGTGCCCCAAAATATATGAGACAAACTCTGGTAAAACTGAAGGGAGAAATAAACATTTCTACAATAATCGTTGGACACTTCAACACCCCTTTCACATCATTAGATAGAACAACTAGACAGAAGATCAACAAGGAAACAGAGAACTTAAACAATGTGATAAACAAGTTAGACCTAACAGACATATACAGAACACTGCATCCAAACTCAGCGGGTTATACATTCTTCTCAAGTGCCCATGGATCTTTCTCCAGGATAGACCACATGTTAGGTCACAATTCAGCTCTCAATAAATATAAAAAGATAGAAATTATACAAAGCACCTTCTCAGATCATAATGGAATGAAACTAAAAATCAATAGACAGGAAAAAAGTTAATTTTTTAAGTTCACAACTTTAACTATACACTTATTGTTTATATATGTTCATGTATGAATGATATACTTCAATAAAATTTTTTTAAAAATTAGTAAGAGAAGCACTGTATTACATTTTTGCAAATCTTTTTTTTTTTTAAAGATTTATTTTGTTTATTTCTCCCCACCCCCTCACTGTTTGCACTTGCTGTGTCTGTTCGTCTTCCTTGTTTCTTTAGGAGGCACTGGGAACCGAACCCAGGACATTCAATGTGGAAGGGAGGAGCCTCATCACTTGAGCCACCTCCATTCTCTGCTTTGTTGTGTCTCTCATTATGTTTTTCTTCTTGTGCCTCTTGTTGCGTCATGTTGTTGCATCAGCTTGCCATGCTTCCCATCACATCAGCTCACTGTCTTGCTCGTCTTCCATAGAAGGCACTGGAAACCTCCACTCACTGCTTTGTTGTGTCTCTCATTATGTTTGTCTTCTTGTGTCTCTTATTGCATGCTCTTGTTGTGTCAGCTTGCCATGCCTGCCCATCACATCATCTCACTGTCTTCTTTAGGAGGCACCAGGAACCGAACTAGGGACCTCCCATGTGGTAGGCGGGAGTTCAATCGCTTGAGCCATATCCACTTCTCATTTCTGCAAATCTTTTTAATGTCTGGTTTAAATTAAGACAGGTCGATTCTCCTATCTGCTACTTCAATCTATTGTGAACGTACAATGAGAAAATGCAGCTACAAACATTTATGTAAACTGAAAAAAGAAGGAGTTTTTAATAGCTAACTGTGGGTATTCTTTGATACTAAACTGAACCTAGACAAAATGTCGCTTTTCTTTTCAGTCCACAGATGGCAGTTTCTTAAACGTTTAGCTGCCATGTGGAATCTCAAACTATATTAAATAAACTTTTTGTATTTATTTTGCATTAAAATCCATTAGTTTATCATGTATTTTGAATGAATCTTTTACCCATACACGATTTTGTGGCATAAGCATGGTCATTTGGAAAATACTGGTTCACTGAGCTACGCAAATCATTCTGATGCTGACACGTTCATTATATAGTACCAAAAATCACATTCATTAATTTTACCAACAAGTCTCATCAGAAAAAGCTTTAAGTATCGGGAAGCTGTCATGTTCACAATGGCAGACACAAATTTTCCAAAATTCTAATTTTTACTTTAAAGCTCAATTTACTGTCAATTTTTTCCCATAAAGTAACAGTTTCACTTTGCTCATTTTTTATTAAACGTCTCCTAAATACCAAAGTCTGATGAATTATAGTCTGTCAATCATTTTTTCACATGAAAATGGTGTTCATAATTTAAATGATAGCACAAGTGCCTTTTCTCAAGTCAACCATTATACTTGACTGTGTAGTACATTTTACATAATATCCATTTCATCACACAAAATATTAAAAAGACCTGTACTCAAGAGTCAAGATTTAATAAAATTCTGTTTTAATGCTTCATGAAGGATAGTTCTAAATGAAAACTGCCTTTTTTTCCCCTCCAAGTACATGGTGGTGAAGCACACAAGGACTACTATTATAGTTTGGCCCCACTGCCTCGATTCATTTTAAGTTACCAGCAGTTTTAACCACCACTATTTTTGTGCCATCAGTACAAATGTCATCACAGTGAAAAAGGCAAAATATCAGATAAGAATAATTATAAAAATATCTTTGATCTCATGATCTCACTGAATGGGACTTGGAGATCCTCAGGGGCCTGCAAGATAATTCTTGTTTATTTCCAAATGGTTTTGCTAAGTTACAGAAGCAAACAAAAAAGACCAAATTGATTTTAGCACTGATTTTCATCTTGAACTCAGCATGTGAATGTAGAGTTGTAAAGTTGAGGGCATTGGCTGGAGTCAATTAAAGAACATGTGAGCCTCTGCTTCTCAGTGTATTTTTATCATCATCTAAAACTATGTCAGCCAACAGATATGCAACTGTGCCAGCTCTCAGGAGGTTTTATGCTAGATCTGTATACAACAAATCAAGCTCATTTCACTCTGCCAAAAAAATCTTAAGTCAGAGAGCTAACATAAAAGCAACCACATTTCCTGATAATGTTTTCAACAGGTGCCAAAAAAGCCATAAAATGGAGCATGGGTCTCCAAGGTTATCAGTTGTAGGAGTGATTATTCTTACCTAACATCTTTCCCCACGGTCATAGCAGCAATCACTTTCTTCACAGCCTCCTTTCTCTTTTCTTTCTTTTCATTGTTGAGTTCAGCCTTTAATTCAAATATTTCTCCTATAAGAGATGAGAACTATGTGAGGTCCCAGGACCAGAGAACTAGAGCAGAATGCTGCACTATGTAATGCCTGACAGGATAGCTGGCCAGAGCAAAGGCAGCAACTGAAATAAGACTATACAAAATTACAGTATAGGAAAAATTCAAAGTCCTAGACTACTAACTGCCCCACTGTTAAGACACCACTAATAAATTTTTACAAGTTTTTAAGTTATGGCCAGAGAGGAAGACACAATCCAAATCTTTATCAACCTTAGGAGGGAGGGGAAAAAAAAAAATCTTACAATAACTAATGACAACAGGAAGAAAACAGTTTTTCAGGGATGATCTCCATTAGAATTTCAAGGTTCCAAGGAGAAAATAAATCTAGGCAGGGTTCAGGTTTACAAATCAGTATTTTCAAACCAGAAGAGACTCCCAATAGTATCTCATTCACCCCCTCCCAACCTTACAGATAAAGAATTGAGGCTCAAAGGTCACAGTGGGGGGCGGATGTGGCTCAAATGGTTGGGCGTCCATCTGCCATATGGAGGAACCTGGGTTCAATTCCCGGGACCTCCCAGTAAAATAAAAAATATAGAAGGCATGCACAGGTGTGCTGCCAGGCCCTGTGCACGGGCACGCCAGGCCCCGCCAAGCCATGCAGCAAGATGATGACATAATAGGAGAGAGACACACGAGAGCCAAGACAAGATGCGCCAAAAAAACAGGAACTGAGGTGGCACAGGTGGCAGAATGCCTCTCTCCCACATCGGAGGTCCCCAGGATCGAATCCCGGTGAAGACAGGAGGAGAAGGATGAGGAGAGAGGGCAGGAAACAGACACAGAGAATTGCCCAGTGAATGGATACAAAAACAGCAAAAA
>JAQZBX010070954.1:0-15343 GCA_029593785.1 Cabassous unicinctus
CTACTCTCTGTTTGCTCCCAGCACCTTCTACTAAAAATACATAATCTGTATTTTAACTATTTGCTTACTTGACTGCCTCTATTCTAGACAGTTTTATCTTTTCCTTCTTGCATCTCCTATGCCAAACCCAATATCTGGTACATAATATGTATATCATCAGTGTTTGTTAGATTAAATATTAATAAATGTTGAATAAAGAGTACCTCTTAGGGTAAGTCTGAAAGAGAAGTGGTTCTTCTCTTCTAGGGTTTCCTGTGATAGATAGATTGGTAGATGGATGGATAGTTAGTTAGATACATAGATAGATAGATAGATACATAGATATAGAAATGTTGGAAGAGGTGGTGGAATGAGGTATAATGTGAAGATTGAAACCATAGCTAGAAAAACCACCAGCCAGGTCTGAAGGAGTAAGGCAGTGCCAAGATATAGCATTAATTCAGGTGTCTGGAACATAAAGGTGGTAACATATGATTAGCATATATATACCGTGCACTCAGGATAAGCCATATTTCAGAAGTGAAGAGAAACTAGATTGAATCCAGGAAAGGATATCATTTTATTTTATGTTTGTCCTCTCCACCTTCCCTCCTTCACCGCTTCTTCCTCTGACTAAAGAATCCTTTTTTCTCCATCAGTCACATTGTGTAACTACAATCCACTTGTCCTAACCCTCTTCCAGCCTCTCATGGAGTTTGTTGTAAATTCTTCCAGGAGCTGTTTTACTGTCTACTTTTCAGGATTAAAAAAATATAAAACTTAAAAAAAAGAAGTGAAGAGAAAAAATGGGGAAATGAAAGTGAAATAACTAGGTTAGATGAGGCTAGTATGTGCTAAGGATTTTGTGAGTGATCAGAAAGCAGAATATTACACAATAAAGGAGGATTGGAACATGACAAATGGAAAGTCAGGCACTTCCTACATCCCAAATTAGCCTTGGCAGATGCAGGCATTTGTTATCCCAGCTCCAGCTGCTTTTTAACCTTTCCTGGTCTACTGATATGTCAGAACAGTGCCGAGTACAAAGGGACCATGGTGTGGAGGGCAGTTCCTGATACTGTGTTCAAGTCAAAGATTGTTTAAAAACTAATGTTCTTGTTTCTGTTGTTGTCCACACCCATTGTCTAAATCCTAAACCCAGTTGTAATCTCCTTGAATAGGCTCTCAATGCCCTGATTCTTAATAGCCTTGTTTAATTTCCTGTTGCAGGCCTGTTCTTTGATTTCAGACCTCATGTTACTGCATTTGCAACTTACCTGAATTTTCAGTTCTGTGCAACCAAATTAGATTCTTTTTTTTTTTAATTAATTTTTTAAAAAGAAGCTTTAGATTACATAAACGTTCCATAAAAATATACAGGGTATTCCCATATGTCCCCCTCCCTTCCCCTCCCTCACTTTCCCACATTAACAACATCCTTACATTTGTTACAATTGATGAAGACATATTGAAGCATTGCTACTAGCCATGGACTATAGTTTACATTATAGTTTATACTCTGTCCTGCACAATTTTGTAAGTTATGACATTTAAATAATGGCCCGTCTCTATCATTGCAATGTCATGCAGGACAATTCCAATGTTCCAAAAAAGCCCCCATACCTATTTTTTCCCTCTCTCTCCCCTCGTATATAGATAAAGATATATTCTTTATCTATAGTCTACTTTATTCTTTGAGGTATGTGCAATTGACTGAATCACTACCACCAATCTGACCAATGAAAGGCTGGTGGCTGCTATGTATATTTTGCTCTCAGAATCTCAGGTTTCAAGATCCTTGCATTGGATTTATAAGTTTTTGCCACCCATGTCCATATGATCCCCACTGTAGTCTCTCCATTTATACTACTGATGCTGCCAGGGTCTCCTTCCAGTTCTTTATTTAGAAATGGAATGCCAAAAATTCATAAGGCAAATGGTTTTATGACCAACCCAAAGATTCAGAGCAAAAGTAGCTTTAAAACTTCCTTCAAATTATGTGGGAATTAGATTTCCAGAAAAGTTAGTGTACATTAAAATCATACAAAATACATTGGTTTAGATTCTGGGCTCAGAAAAATTATATGTAGGTTTTTCACAATTTATAGCTTTGGCAGAACCTTCAAAAATTGTGTTATGTGGAAAATTATTCATTGTGTGGGAATGTCCCACTCACTGCAAGACAACCAGCATTCTTTGACAAGCCAAAAAAATACAAGCCATCATTATGGCATTCTAAAACAAACTCACAAACCTCCCAAATGTCCTTGTAGCAGTTTGGTATTGTTTATGAATTACAAAAATAGATATTGGATTTTATTTGTGAACTGGTCTTTTCCATTGGGCATATTAGATTATATTGGATTCAGAGGTTTCACTTTTACTTGATTAAATAATAATTAAGGCTTTGGTGGAATAGGGAGCTCTAGGAATCAATCCTTCTATCAGAACAGCTATTAAACTGGCAGGAACTGTCTGAAACAACTATTATGAAACGAAGAACACTGTACAGCATCTGGGGAAAAGTGTGAGGAACAGGCTGATAAATTATGGTAAAGAACAGTGAATTGTTTTCTACACATGGTGGCTACCAGTGCCCATCCCCCACTCTTGTAGCAGCCCGCTGTGGGGTCCAGCACCTGGCTAGCTCACTGGTGACAGAAAGGGACATAAAAATCTTCTTCCCCAAGACTTCAGGGCCCAGCTCTGAGGGAGGCCATTGTTTCAACCAGCCACAGACAAGGCAGCAGTAGCCATTGTTTCAATACACCCAAGATAAAGACAATGGCAGAAACTTAAAGGTGCTATACTTCCTCAGGGCTGCAGGGGACAGTTAGTTGAAGGGCTGCATTTACTGGGCAGCCCTAGAAAGTTCAGCTTTGGGTTGCCATGGAAGAAGCTTTGGGCACCCTTCCTGATCCTTCCCCAGTGCACTTTTGAGCAGATCTGCACCCCCTTCGAAGGTCTCTGACTGTGTTTGGACAGGGAAATACTGACTTGTAAAAGCCTTCTCTGGCATGACTCTCCTCCCAACATTTGCCCTCCAGTTAGTGAAAGGAGTGGAAGAAATGATAGAGGTGGACAATATGGGACAAAGTCTTGCTGGCTTCAAACACCTGGGAGAGGGAGGTCTACCTCCTGGGTAACAGAGGAGACAAACAGACTCCTGTAAATAGTAGAACTCCAAAACAACTAACAAGGAAAAGCCCGGGACAAGACAGAGCACAGAAAGACAGGGAAAGCCCTGCAGACTGCATTTGCCTTGGGCAGACCTTCCTGAAAAGAGGGCTGAAGCACAAGAAAATCTTTGTCTTATCACCAGCTAGTTACAAAATAAAGAAAGAGACATTTTGAGGAATAAATCCCAGAATTATCATTTTAAAATATTAAAATGAACAGTGTGCAAAAAGAGTACAAGGCAACAAAGAAACAGGAAATGATGGCTCATCCAAAGGAAAAGAATAAAATTCCAGAAAACACACCAATGAGGAAGACCGGTATGTGGGACATATCAAATAGATTGGAGTTGGCAGAAGAAAGAATAAGTGAACTAGAAGGCAAGTCATTTGAAATGAGTCAGGTTGAGGAGCAGAAAGAAAAAAAATTACAAAAAATGAAAATAGTCCAAGACATCTCTGGGATACCATCAAGCATATCAATATTTGCATTATGGGAGTCCCGAAGGAAAAGAAAGAGGGAAATGGGCAGAAAGGATATTCAAAGAAATGGTTGAGAGCACCCAAACTTAACAAAAGATGTGAATATGCACATCCAAGGAGCCAAAAGAATAACAAACAACATAAGCATGAAGAAAAATATACTCTATCATATATTGATCACACTATTGAATGCAAAGGACAAGGAGAGAGTTCTGAAAGCTGAAAGAGAAAAGCAGCATGTTATGAACAAAGGAGATCCAATTAGATTGAGTGCCAATTTCTCATTGGAAACCATGGAAGAAAGAAGGCAGTGGGTTGAAATACTTAAAAGTGTGGAAAGAAAACAACTGCCAACCAAGAATTTTATATCTGGTGAGACTTTCTTTCAAAAATGAGGGGTTGGGGGATTAAGACATTCTTAGATAAACAAAAGTTGAAGAAGTTCATCACCAGTAGACTTGCCCTACAAGCAATCCATGCTACAGGGAGTTCTTCAGCCTGAAAGGAAATGACATTGGACAGTGGTTCGAAGTGACATAAGAAAATAAAGACCTGTGGTAAAGGTAACCATTTGAGTGGTTACAAGTGCCAGTATTATTGTATTGTATTGTTTGGTAGGTAACTCCACTTCTTACAGGTGCTAAAATGCAAATGCATAAAAAGCAATGATAAATCTATGGTTTTGAACATACAAGTACAAAGATATAAGTGGTAAAAAATACAAAGAAAGGTGGGGGAACAGAGGGGTATAGGAAAGATATATGTTTATACTATTGAAGTTAAGTAGGTATCAAATAAAATATCATGAATATATATTTAGGATGTTAAATTTTAACACTGTGGGAACCACAAGGAAAAATAGATAAAAATTCATCCAGATTGAAAAGAGAAGACACTCAATTTGGTACAACACAAAAAGCCAGATACATATAAAGGTAGTCATTAATGGAAGAATTGATAGACAAAAATAGTGTAAGACACACAAAACCTAAACACCAAAATGGCAGAAGAAATTCCTGCATTATCACTAGTGATTTTAAATATAAATGGATTAAACTCTCCAGTCAAAAGGCAGAGATTGGCAGAATGGATAAAAAAGCATGACCCAACTATATGCTGTCTGCAAGAGACTCACCTTAAATTCAAAGATACAAATAGGTTGAAAGTGAAAGGATGGAAAAAATATACCATGCAAGTAGAAACCAAAAGAAAGCTGGGGTAGCTATACTAATATTAGATAAAATAGACTAGAATTCAAAAATAGTTACAAGGGACAGAGTCATTATATACTGATTCAAGGGACAATTCAACAAGGAGATGTAGCAATTATAAATATATATGTACCTAACAGCAGAGCCCCAAAATGTGAAGCAAATACTAAAAGATTTGAAGGGAGAAATTGACAGTTCAACATTAATAGTAGAAGACTTTACTACAGCACTTTCAATCATGAATAGAACATCTAGTCAGAAGATCAATAAGGAAATACAATACTCTAACCATATTCTAAACCAAAAATATCCAACAGATATATATAGAACATTTCACCCAACAAAAACAGAGTATATATTCTTTTTGAGTGCACGGGCTCATCCTCTAGGATAAAACATACGTTAGGTCAAAAAACAAGTCTCAATAGATTAAAAAATATTGGAATCATACAATGTATATTCTCTGACCACAATGGAATGAAGTTAGAAATCAATAACAGAGGGAGAAATGGAAAATTCTCAGATATGTGGAAATTAAACATACTATTAAACAACTAATGGGTTAATGAAGAAATCACAAGCAAAATAAAGAAATATCTTGAGGCAAATGAAAATGAAAATACAACATATTAAAACCTATGGGATGCAATGAAAGCAGTGTTGAGAAGGAAACTTATAGCTCTAAATGCTTACATTAAAAAAGAAAAAGCCTTCAAAGCAGAGACCTAACCTCAAAATTGAAAGAATTAGAAAAAGAAGAGCAAACTAAACCTAAGGCAAGCAGAAGGAAGGAAATAACAAAGATTAGAGCAGAGATAAATGAATTAAAGAATAGAAAAAATAGAATCAACAAAACCAAAAATTTGTTCTTTGAAGAGATAAATAAAATCAACAAAACTTTAGGTAGACTGGCAAAGAAAAAAGAGAAAGGATACAAATAACAAAAATCAGAAATGAAAAAGGGGACATTACTATCAACCCTGCTGAATAAAAAAGGAATATCAGAGATTCTATGAACAAGTATATGCCAATAAATTATATGACCTAGATGAAATGGACAAATTCTTATAAACACACAAACTACCAACATTGACTCAAGAAGAAATAGAAGGTCTCATCCAACCAAGTCCTAGTAAAGGGACTGAATCAGTCATCAAAAACCTCCCAACAATAAAAAATCTAGGACAAGATGACTTCAAGGGGGAATTCTACCAAATATTCCAAGAAGACAACTCCAATTCTCTCAAATTCTTCTAAAAAATTAAAGAGTAGAGAGCACTCCCTAAATCATTCTATAAGGCCAACATCGCACTCATATCAAAGCCAGAAAAAGATACCATAAGAAAAGAAAACTACAAACCAATATCTCTTATGAATATAGATGCAAAAATCCTCAACAAAATGCTAGCAAACTGAATCCAACAGCATATTAAAAGAATTATACACCATGATGAAGTGGGATTTATTCCTAGTATACAAGGTTGTTTCAACATAAGAAAATAATTTAATGTAATATACCACATTAACGCAATGACGAAAAAACCACATGGTCATTTCAATTGATGAAGAAAAAGCATTTGACAAAATCTAGCACTGCTTTTTGATGAAAGCACTTATAACACTAGAAATAGAAGGAATATTCCTCAACACGATTAAGAACATATATGAAAAGGCCACAGCTAATATTATACCCATTGATGAAAGACTGAAAACTTTTCTTCCAAGATCAGGAACAAGACAAGGATACCCACTGTCACCACTGTTATTCAACATTGTTCTTGAATTTTTTGCCAGAGCAGTTAGGCAAGTAAAAAAAATAAAAGACATCCAAATTGGAAAGGAAGAATTAAAACTTTCCCTATTTCCAGAGGGCATTGTCCTATATACAGAATATCCTCACAAATCCACAACAAAGTTCCTAGAGCTAATAAAATGAATTTGGCAAAGTGGCAGGGTACAAGACAACACCCCAAAACAGTAGTGTTTATATACATAAGCAATGAACAATTAGAAGAAGAAATCAAGAAAAAAATTCCATTCAAAATAGCAACTAAAAGAATCAAATTTTTTCAAATTTTTAAAAATAGCAACTAAAAGAATAAATCTAGCCAAGGCTGTAATGAACTTGTACACATAAAACCATAAAACATTGCTAAAAGAAATCAAAGAAAACCTAAATAAATGGAATGACATTCCATGTTCATGGATTGGAAAACTAAATATCATTAAGATGTCAGTACTACCCATAGAAATTTATAGATTCAATGCAATCCCAATAAAAATTCCAACAACTTTCTTTGCAGAAATGGAAAAGCCAATCATCAAATTTATATGGAAGGGTAAGGGGCCCTGATTAGCTAAAGACATCTTGAAAAAGAAGAATGAAGTTGGAGGACTCACACTTACCAATCCTAAAATGTATTGCGAAGCCAAGGTAATCAAAACAGCATGGTACTGGCACAAGGACAGACCTAGAGACCAATGGAATCGAATTGAGAGCTCAGAAATTAACCCTGCCAAGTGATTTTTGACAAGGGGGAAAGACCGCTCAATTGGGAAAGAATAGTCTCTTCAACAAGTGGTGCTGGATAAACTGGATCCTCATTTACAAACAAAACAAAACAAACAAAAAAAAATGGGGACTTCTACCTCACACCTTAAACAAACAAACAAACAAAAAACAACTAAAAATGGATCATAGACCAAATATAAGGGCTAGAACTATCAAACTCTTGGAAGAATGCATAAGGAAGAATCTTCAGGACCTGTGTTAGGCAATAGTTTTTTAGACTTTTCACCCAAAGTACAAGCAACAAAAGGAAAAATAGATGAATTGGACCTCATCAAAATTAAAAACATTTTTTGCCTAAAAGGACTTTATCATGAAAGTAAAACAACCTACATAATGGGAGAAAATATTTATTAGTGCTTAATGGAAGATTCCATTAAGCATTTTTGCTATTAATGAGAACGAATGAAGTTTCCATTTTTCACTTCAAATTTACCTGTTTACAATAAATAAAGCAAGACAATATTTTGCATATTAGTCTTTCTGAGAAAGGGTTGTAGATATAATCTTTTACCTTTCCTCAAATGGCTATTTTAATGGATGATCAAGGATTATCTCTTATTTATCTGAATCCTGAAGGATCTAAAATAGTCTCTGGACCAGTATATGTTCAATCAGTGTTTGCTCCATAAATGAATGATTTTAATGAAATACTTCAGAAAAGACTGATCTGATTCTTTGTTAATTGAAAAAAGTTCTTTTGCATTTTATTATAAATTCTCCATGTAATCTTACATGGTAATCTTTCATATATACATATATGAAATATAGCTTTTATAATGATGATAGGTGAATAAATATGATTAACCATTAAAAGAACAGACTCCTCTACATCTCATTGTCATTCTCATTTTTCACTTGTCTCATGGTTTTGTTCTTCATTTTCACAGGGATTTGATAAACAAGTGGATGTGTCATATATTGCCAAACATTACAACATGAGCAAAAGCAAAGTTGACAACCAGTTCTACAGTGTGGAAGTGGGAGACTCAACCTTCACAGTTCTCAAGCGCTACCAGAATCTAAAGCCTATTGGCTCTGGGGCTCAGGGAATAGTTTGGTAAGTGAATGGATGCTAATACATTTAGAAAAAATTTTTGTGTGTTTTCAAAAAAAGAGGGGATAGGTCATAAGATAACCAGCAAATAAAACTCTCTGCAACCTAAAGAGGTATAAATGATATTTCTGGTGGTTTTACAGTTCATTGTTCAAATAAAACCTATTTAGAAGAAAATAGTCTGGTAAAAATATGCTTACTGAATGTTTCCAAAATGGTAAGATTTTTGGGCTCCTTGGTAGCCATTCTTTTAGGAGTTTTGAGTGACCAATTGAAATGATGACAAGTCCAGATCTGAATTTGCTATTATAAATCTCTTGTTAAAGTAATGATATAAAATTAATTGATAAGCATTTCTTTTAGATAACTTTAACTTTTAATGTAGCAACCAGATGAGTTTAGTATGAACTTATTAGTGTAATAATTTTCAATTTTTGATGGTTCACATGTATAAGTAAAAATTTGGGACATGTACTCTAAATTTGTATATTTATTTTAATATATGTATATTTATTGATTTATAAAGTATAATTATTTATTGAAATATAATTAATTGTTATATAAATTAATGGTATATTAATAATTATGCACATTTTAAGACATTTTAAGGGATGAGATGAATAAACAAACATTATTTTAAAATATATTTTTAAACCCTTTTTCAGTCATTTAAAATGCTATTTTACTGAAAGCAATGTGATAGTGTTCATTGTTCTCTAAATCTTGATTTTATGCTTTGTAAAACAAGATTTGAAAATCTGGTTCACTTCATTTTGACACCTGATTTTAAGTTCAATATCAAAGCTTAACTGATGCAAATGGCAGAAGTGCACTGTTGGCACACTTTCTAGCTCATAATACTAGCTTTTAAATCTCATTTACCAAATTTACAGAGGCTTTTGTTAAAATTCAGCAAGCAAATTTCCATCTTTCTTAATGTCAATCAACAGTTCTTTTGCAATTTGAAAGGTATAGCAAATTTTAAGATGTTTAACAAAGGGGCTACACTTCATTTTGAAGATATTTAAATGGATAAAAATATAGAGAAATATTTGTTTTTAGGTTGTTTTTTAAAATGGTGCAGGTATGAGGTTTTTGTTTCTGTTAAAAAGAAATAATACATGGGTATTCTTCTCTTGAACAAAATCATAGTTCTATAGACTATGTCTAAACATTCCATTTCAAATTCTCTCCACTTTAACTGCTGGGCAGGATGCAAATTATATCCACTTGCCATCAAAGAAAATGTCAGAAACGAAATGGATAACTTATCTTTACCTTCACAACTCTTTTGAGTACTTTTCTATGAGATGGTGAACCATTTTGTGGGACCAAATGGTTTTGTGGTGTGGTAGGCAGAAAAATGGCACTCCCAAAGATGCCCAGGCTCTAATGCCTGGAACCCATGAATATGTTCTTTTACATTGCAAAAGGGGCTTTGCAGATGTGATTAAGGTTAAGGACTTTAAGATGGAAAGAGTATCTGGATTATCCAGGTGGGCCTGATCTAATTGTGTGAGTGCTGAAAAGTAGAAGAGGAAGACAGACTGGGTCAGAGAAATGCAATGGAAAAAAAAGGCAGAAGACATTCGAAACATGAGAGGGACTTGCCCTGCTGTTGCTGGCTTTGATGGTAGAGAAAGGGGGCTACACACCGAGGAGTAGCACTCGAGGCTGGAAACAGCCCTTAGCTGACAGCCAGCAACAAAACAGAGACTGCAGAATTCTGCAAGGAAAGGAAAACAGCCTCCAGAAAGGAGCACAGCTTGGCAACACCTTGATTTTACCCTGGTGATACCCATGTCAGACTCCTGACCTACCTAACAGATCTGGCCTACAGTAAGAAAACAGATTTGCGATTTTTAAGCTGCAAGTTTGTAGTTATTATGGCAGTCTTAGAATACTAATACACATGGTACACTATTAATATGCTTTTAAGATAATTGCTATAAATCTTCTACTAGCAGGCACACTGAACTGTAATGTTTTCAGAGGAAGGAGTTCAGGATGCCTCTGTCAGCCTTCCCCAAACTGTGAGATGCCCATTTTCCTTTCAGGTCATATCTCTTATCCTAGATAACATATAACCAATTGCTAAGGGGATAAAATTTATACATAAGGGATTAATAAAGATTTATACATTAAATATTAGTAAAGTTTAATTTCTTTCTTTTTAAGATGAAAGTATATATTTATATTGTTTTCTGTACTCAGTGGCTTATATAGTATCTCAGTAATAGGAATTCCATTTAAAAGATTACTGCCTTCATAAAGAGCTTTCAAAAGAAAATTGAAAACAAAACAAAACAAGTTTTTGTGAAGGAGGAGAGATGGGGAGGGAGAAAGCGGAGTGATTTCTGGCTACCTTTCTTTAATGGAAAATTGTAGAATATTAACATTTGAAAGTTTTCCTCACAAAAATTCTCAATTCAGACATTCAATTACTCATTGGGATAGTTTCGTTTTCCTTCAAATAAAACTGCCCCACAAAACGAGACTGCCAGTGAAAGGAAACTGGTAGATCTTCAATTACTCAAACATAGATCCCAAACTGCATTTTGGTGAAGAAGTTAACAGATTTTCCCAGAAACATTTGAATTTTGTACTACTAGGAATTTTGTAGTGTATTTTATAGGACTTTTTGTGTCTCTGTTTCTCCTTGAACAAGATTAGGATCATCCTTGGTCTTAGGTGTGGTAGTAACTGAAGATATATTTCAGTAAATAAAGTGTCCTTGAGTGAAATTTTTAACCCAGGTTTAGAACAGATTTATCAGCAAAATTTGTCAATAAAGGGACACCTATATTCCAAAACATTACCCTTGGAGTTTCCTGGGATTATTAGTCTTTCTGCCTTCAGTTGAAGGAAATGAAGCCACATTCAGGCTAGCAAGATAAAGAGACAGAAATGGGAGGCCATATTCCCATCCCTCATCTTCTGGTTCACAGCTCCACCAGGCACACATATACCCGCAATTCCAGCATACTCCTTCCTGGACTCAAATCTGATTGTCCCTTTATTGTCCCTCTTCCTCAACCTAGGCATTGAGATATCTTTGCAAACTTGAAACTTACGTCTATAATGTACTATTTCTCTGCAAATCTATTCTCCCATCAATTTGTCTTCTCTACCTGCTTGCCCTTAATTTTATGTCCCTTTTATTGCCTTTGTCAGTGGGGAGCTCATCTGCATCTACCTCTCACACACCAAGCACACATCCATTCCCAGTTGTGCACCTGAAATCCACAGACCTTTTCCCCTGTTCATGACAGCTGTCAGATTCACAAGTGTCATGACTATTCCATATATTTCTGATAAGAGTGACTTAGGAGAAATTGGGAAACTTGGAGTGTCTGGGATCTCTGGAGGGACAGACAATCTGAAACAGATGATTAATTGATTTTACTTATTTTCTTTGGAGCAGGAATAAAGCATGAAGGATCAGTTCCAAGAGGGATGTTAGTCATCCGTTTTTTTTTTTTTTTTTGCATGTACCACTATGAAATTTTATGGGTGTACACAAGAGAGTTTCTGCTTTTCTGGTTTTTAAATACTGGCATATTGGCATATTGTTATTTAGGTCACAGAGTCTCCATCCTCCTAATTTGTTCAAAATGCAGACTCATTTCTACCGTTTTAGTTAAATTTGTAATTAGGTTCTTACACTTTCTCCTTGTTGGACTGCTTTATTGCCTTGATAGCAAGGGGAAAACAGGCAGTATTAACATATCCTCTTAAGTAATTAACCATTACTATGCTATTTTCTCATTCATCATAGATGATAGACCCAAAATATCATTTTGAGAACTGTTAAATAAAAGAAAATGTGTAATTTTTGGAATAAATGAAAATTTTCTTTCTACCTCCGAGGAAAAATAGAAGGTTATCTGTTGAAACAGGAGTGAGAGGGAAATTGTGATCTATAAAAGAAGTTTTTAACAACAGTGGTCAGGAGCCAGCTTGAACAAATCATTTCAGAATGTTTTCTAATCATTAGAAGAGGGTCTCATTAGTGTTTTTCTCTACTACCAGCTCCAGGAAGAGAAAAAAAAAAGAGTATAGGAAGAGGAGATAAACAGCGGGGAGATCATTGTCTTCTCTCACTTCAGTCCTTCTGTTTCCTTGCCAAGCCAAGGAACATTTTCTATTTTCTTATTTCTTTCTTGAAAAATGATTCAAACTGACAGCAAAAGTGATGGCAGAAGTTAACAACTAAGTTTAGCAGAGAAGACTTGCCAAGGTTGGATTGCTCATTAACCAAGAAGAGCTGATGGTATAGTTTTAAATGACAGGAAGTAAAACCATATTCTTTCCTTCTTAGGGGGGTTCTCTTTATCATTTACACATAAACAGCTTGTGAGAGATGCTGTTCCGTATTTTGCAAGGTGATGTTTTGCAGGATATTTATATCGAAGATGTAAGGTTAACGTTGATAAAAGCATAGATTTAGGGTGGCTCATTGTAAAAAATCTGTGCCTAGAAAATTAAATATTTAGAAATAAGATGTTGTATTTCATATTAACTAAACTTTTCTAAAATTCCAATTAGAGCTAGAGGGTGGCATTTGATAAAAGTTGAAGTAATTATAATTATAAAATGCTCTGGAAATAATTTGGTGGATTAGTTAATCTTAAATTGGATCTGTATCCATATATGTTATATATTATGTGATATTTCTATGTATATATGTAAATATATGTAACTATATGTAATAATTATGTGCATAATTATACATATTATATATATTGTATCTGTTCATTTTTCAGAAAAATTGAAAAGTCATTTCTGGTGAATGTCCTTCAATTAGTGATCTGCAGTAACAAGATCCTATACAGATAAACAATCTAAGATTTAAATTGCCAGGCATGTTCTGCAGAACCTTGAGGTTCATGTATCTTAATTGGAAAAGCTTTCTCATCGTCTTCCTTTGATAATGGAAGCTGATGGGTGCATTGAGCCTGGCTAGCAATGTGCAAGTAGCTTGGTCAGCCTAAGGGTTAGTTGAACTGAAGGGAAGTCTAAAATTTCTGTGTTTGTTTTTCTGGAATATGTTGTGATCTACACTGAAGAAGGCCAGGGGTAAAAAACAATCCATAAGTATCACTGTAGGTGCATGAAACCAAGATGGTTACAGAATTGTATCTAGTGGTTCTTTCATTGGCTGCCCATTGATACTGTAGCTCTGTAGCTTCATATGTACAAATGAATGTGTATTTCAACTTTGATTATTTCCAAATAAGATTTAAGGTGATGAAAAAAAGAATAGATCTGACATTATATACCTAACATGTAAGGGATTTTGGGGGAGTAGTGGTTAACATATCCCTTTGACAGAGTCTTTTGAAGGGTTTTGATAATGTTATCAGGCAGAACAGTCAAAACTATTCCCTCGTGAGTCTAAGTTATTGCCTGAAAGACTTCCCTTATACGTTAGATACTAGGGATGTAGAAAGCAAAGTTTTTGTTTCATTTGTTTTTGTGTTTTTAAATTGTAGAACATAATTGTATCATTTATGTAGTGAAACTAGCCTTTTCACTTCTATGTAATGCTATAGGTAGTTACTGTGGGTAGATCAGAGCTCTTGTAAAACCAAACCAAACCAAACCAAATCAAACCAAACCAAACCAAACCAAACAAGCAAACAAAAGCACCCCAAAACCAAACAATAAAATTTATGAATTTGTCCAAATGCTCAAAAATATTATTGGTAATAATGCCAAGTCAAGTCACATTACTAGAGCAATCAGTTTCAGTGAAATTGTCTTTAAAAAAATAATAGGCTCTATGTGTTTTGAAAAAAAAAAATGTTTTTTTTAAAAAAAATTCCTGCCCTTTCAATGTGCTCATTTTTATTTAAGAACAAGGACTATTAACTCACTGATGCTTTTAGCAGCTTTTATCATTTTGATGATGAATTTGGTCTACTCCCTCTACACTCTAGTTTAATCACCTTTGAACTAATTGCACACATTTACAAAATGGCTGGCAAAGGTTAGGGAACATCTGTAAATATAGTACAAAAAAGATAGAAATTTGGCCATGTTAGGGTGCAGAATGGAAAGGTATTCAATAAATATCTCCTGAGGGAAG
This sequence comes from Cabassous unicinctus, assembly GCA_029593785.1. Taxonomy (NCBI): domain Eukaryota; kingdom Metazoa; phylum Chordata; class Mammalia; order Cingulata; family Chlamyphoridae; genus Cabassous; species Cabassous unicinctus. The sequence continues at coordinate 14,567 of JAQZBX010070954.1, forward strand.
CTGATGAAGTAAATTCTCCAAATCTTATAAAATATTTTCACTTTGAAAACATTACCGTTTTGCAAAATAATATGTATTCAATTACAGATATCATAAGATACCTTATATTATTGTCTTCAATCATAATAGTTATTACACTTGTGCCCACAAATAATTTGAATTTCCCATTGTACTTTATCAATGATAATATTTAATTTTCAGTTTCCCAGAACATGGGTAAAATGGAGATAATATTATCTCATAGGATTTGAAAGAGTATAAAACAAGTTAGATACATGAAAGTGCTTTGCATAAATTTTATATTGTCATGGCTTTTGGTAAATTCAAGGAAGGTATACTTAGTTATTCTTTTCCACCATTAGGAAATTGTAAAAGTTCAGCATATGTAACACAGGAAGATGTCTAATTGTAACAATTACTTCATCATTGAATTCTATATTCTATCCATATATAGTTGAGAATGTATCTATCCACATATAGACAGAATGGGATGCCAGAACATGGGATTTAAAAAATGAATTTACTAATACTTCACAAATGAGTCTGGTGAAGATGTGTCAGAATCTTTGCTGTTCCTGCCCTTAAACTTGGATTTCAGTAAACCAAAATTATTTAAAATATTTATACAGGCTTTAAAAGTGATATAAATATTTATAGCATGGTTTTTGAATTTGCAGTATAGCAATACAGACCCAGCTAACCATCTTTAAGTACAAAATTTGGTTGGAAATGTTTTATGTTATGATGTTATGATGATGATATTAAGAGAGAGATTGG
>JAQZBX010070955.1:0-15333 GCA_029593785.1 Cabassous unicinctus
TTCTTAAAGCTTGTTTTTATAAAGTTTATTCTGGTTAATAGTCATAACCATATATTCAAATGCTTATAAAATTATTCTTGAATTATAAAATTATTACAATTTTTCTTTTGCAAAGATCAAATTATTTTGTCCAGTTGCTCAGAACAGAAAGAGAAAAACCTAAACTTCAGTGACATTTTTCTATCAACTATAACTATGGATTCTGGAGCCCCATAGGTTCCCTTTGGACACCCTGTTGCACTTTTAGTTCACCTCTAGTGTTACACCCCACCCCCGGTCCTGTATTATAAGTTTCTGATTTTTTTTTTGTATTTCTCCCCTCACTAAGTGTTTGAGTACAGCAAGTATATTATGATTTAATTACAGTTTAAGATAAAGTCTTTATATATTTCATTACAATGACACCCAACTTTCTCTTTATGCTCAGACCTTTTCTCTTTAAAACCTCATCTTAAAGTATGTATTTCTCTCTAACTGGGTGTTTTCCCATTAAAATTTTATTGAAATATATTATTCATACATGAACATACATAAACAATAAGTGTATAGTAAAAATTGTGAACTTACAAAACAAACATGCATAACATCATACAGGGCTCCCATACATCACTCTACCATGAATACCTTGCATTGTTGTGAAAGATATGTAACAAATAATGAAAGAGCATCATCAGTGTATTACTTCTAACTATGGTACATATCTTACATTTGATGTATTTTTCTGCCAATACAACATTTTTTTTCCATAAACCATACAAGTTACTAAAGTATAAAATCAGTGGTATTTGGTATAATCACAGAGCTGTGCATTCATCATTTCAATCAATATTAGAAAAATTACATTACTTAAAAAAAGAAAAATATCAAGAAAAACAAACTACTATAATACCCATATGCTAGCACTACTAATTATAAATCCTATGAGGTTCTTTCACCATTTTCATTCGTTTCCAAACATACACAAACAGATTTTTACCAATTCTGCAAAGTTTAAACTTCAGCTTTCCATTCTGTAATCACATTCTATTTTCTGGTGACATATTGTAGCTATTAACTCCATGATTTTGTGCATTATATTTAGTAATTGTTGCAGTTGGGCAGTTTAATGTAATTATGAATTCTAAAAATATAATTGGATCATGCTTATAAACTGATCTGTTAATCTGAGCATGATTAAGTTGTGATTAGGGTGTTGACTGGGCCACATCAGTAGGGCATTGAGCCCCACCCCTTGGTGGGTGGGGAATCAAATATAAAAGGCATGGCAATAACAGTTTTCAGTAGCAGTTTTTGAGAAGTATTTTTGATGTTGGAGTTTGGATATTGGAAAGAAGGCCCCAGGAGAAAAGAAGTGAGCCGTTCACCTCATAGTCTACAGCTGACCTTGTGGAGGAACCAGAGATGCTAAGACCAAAGAGAAATCCAGCCCCGGGAAGAGAGTAACCCAAGAAGCCTGAACACTGGCAAACGTCTGCAGCTGTCTTGCTCCAACACGTGGCAATGGACTTTAATGAGAAAAGAAACTTACAATTTATGGCCTGGTAACTGTGGACTTCTACCCCAAATAAATACCCTTTATAAAGAGCAACCCATTTCTGGTATTTCACATTAACACCCTTTTGGTTGACTAATACAGTAATAATAGTGAAATCATACAGTATTTCTACTTTTATGCCTGGTTTTCCTCACTTAAACTAATGTCCTATAGATTCATCAATGTTGTCTTATGCTGCATGATTTCATTACTTCTTACTGCTGAATAATATTCCATCATGTGTATATATCAGTTTGTTTATCCATTCATCAGTTGATGGACACCTGGGTTGATTCTATCTTTTGGCAATTGTGAATAATGTTGCTATGAACATTGTTGTGGAGGTGTCTGTTCATGTCAATGCTCTAAGTTCATTGGTGTTATATACCTAGTAGTGATATTGCTGGGTCACGTGGTAGATCTATAACTTCCTATTTCTGAACTCTCAATTTCATTCCATTGATCAATTAATCTATCTTTTTTTAAAGAAATCAATTTTATTGATACATATTAATAAACATATAATTTGTCCAAAGTATACAATCATTGGTATTTGCTATAATCACATAGTTTTGCATTGATCACTTGATTCATTATTAGAGCATTTTCATTATTTCAGTAATAATAATAATAAACAGAAAACAGATAAATAAGAAAATTTCTCACCTCTCAATCTCTCTATGCTTCCCCCACTGTATATAGCTGCTGTTTCTTGCCATTCTATCCAAAGTGTGTAATCAATGGCTTCTAGTACAATCACAATGTTCTACATTCAGCATCTCAAAAATTTTAGAATGATTTCATTACTCCAAAAAGAAAGACTCCACACCCCTTAACATTCCTTCCTCAGACCTTCATAACCACTAATCTTTCATTAAAAACAGATTTATATTTATATTTCATTTAAATCAAATCATACAATATGTAGTACTCTGTCTGTAGTCTTCTTCACTTAAAGTAATGTGGTTTTTTGCCTGATATTAACATTTTATATTATTAAATTACATTTGCCTAACTTCAAAGAAAAACAGTTTTATATATGCAATTCTACCCATATTCATACATCACATAATATATTTATATTTCACAAATTATATTTAGTTCATAATACAGCAATCATCCAGTGTTTGTCCTTTTGCGTCTGGCTTACTTGCTTAAAATAATGTCCCCCAGGTTCATCCATGTTGCCATATGTTTCATGCTTTCATTTCTTTCTACTGCTGCATAATATTCCATTGTATGTATACTCCACAATTTAATTATCCATTCATTAGTTGATGGACACCTGGGTTGTTTCCAAATTTTGACTATCATGAATAACACCGCTATGAATATCAGTGTGCAGATATCTATTCCTGTCACTGCTCTCAGTTCTTCAGGGTATATACCTAGCAATGGTATTGCCAGGTCCATTAGCAAGTCTATATTCAACTTTCTTAGGAACAGCCAGAGTCCTTCAAAGTGGCTGTACCATTCTACATTCCCACCAGCATTGAATTAGGCATCCCTATCTCTCCACATCTTCTCCAACATGTACAGTTTTCTGACTTTTTAATATCGGCCAGTCTAAGAGGTGTGAAATCATATCTCATTATAGGTTTGATTTGCATTTTGGTAATCACTAGTGACGTTGAACTTTTTTTCATGTGTTTCTTCACCATTTGTATTTCTTCTTTGAACAGTTGTCTTAAGTATTTTGCCCATTTTTTAATCAGATACTTTGTCTTTTTATTGTTGAGTTGTGTGATCTCCCTATAAATCATGGATATTAAATCCTTATTAGATATGTGATTGCCAAATATTTTCTCCCATTGAGTCAGCTGCCTTTTCTCCCTTTTGACAAAGTCCTTTGAGGTTCAAAAGAGTTGAAATTTGAGGAGGACTCATTTATCTATTTTTAGTTTTGTTACTTGTGCTTTGGGCATAAAGTTTAAGAAACTACCACCTACCACAAGATCTTGAAGATGTTTTCCTACATTTTCTTCTAGGAGTTTTATAGTTGTTGATTTTATATTTAAATCCTTGATTGAGTTAACTTTTTATAAGGTGTGAGATCAGGGTCTTCTTTCTTTCTTTTGGAAATGGATATCCAATTCTCCCAGCAACATTTGTTGAATAGACTATTCTGGCACAGATGGATGGGCTTAACAGCCTTGTGAAAAATCATTTGACTGTACATGTGAGGGGGAGTTCTCAGTTCGGTTCCATTGGTCAATCTGTCTGTCCTTATGCCAGTACCATGCTGAGTTTGTTTGTTTGTTTGTTTGTTTGTTTGTTTGTTTTTTACCACTGTAGCTAAGTAATATGTTTTAAACTCAGGAAGTGAGATTCCTCCAACTTCGCTCTTCTTTTTTAAGACATTTTTGGCTATTCAGGGCCCCTTACCCTTCCAAATAAATTTGATTATTGGCTTTTTGATTTCTACAAAAAAAAAAAAAGGCTGTTGAAATTTTTATTGGGATTGCATTGAATATGTAAATCAGTTTGCATAGAATTGACATCTTAACCTTATTTAGTCTTCCAATCCATAAACACAGAATGTCCTTTCATTTATTTAAGTCTTTATCAGTTTCTTTTAACAATGTTTTGTACTTTTCTGAAAACAGGTCTTTTTTGCCTTGGTTAAGGTTATTATTAGTATTTGGTTGTTTTAGTCACTATTATAATTGAAATTTTTCTTTCTGAATACCTACTCAGATTGCACATCAGTAGTGTATCAAAACGCTATTGATTTTTGCATATTAACCTTGTATCCTGCTACTTTGTTGAAATCATCTATTAATTCTAGTAGCTTTGTTATAGATTTTTCAGGATTTTCTAGGTATAAGATCATGTCATCACTGAATAGTGAAAGTTTTACTTCTTCCTTTGTTATTTGGGTGATTTTATTTCTTTGTCTAGCCTAATTTCTCTAGCTAGAACTTCTAGCAAAATATTGAATAATAATGGTGACAGTGGGCTTCCTTGTCTTGTTCTTGATCTCAGCAGAAAAGGTTTCAGTCTTCCACCATTGAGTACAGTGCTAGCTGTAGGTTTCTCATATATGCACTTTGCCATATTGAGAAAGCTTCCTTCTATTCATATCTGTTGGAGTGTTTTTATCAAGGAAGGGTGCAGTATTTTGTCAAATGCCTTTTCTGCATCAATCAAGAGGATCATGTGATTTTTCTTCTTCAGTTTAACAATGTGGTTTATTACATTAATTGATTTCATGTATGGAACCACCCTTGCCTGCCTGGGATAAAATCCACTTAATCACGGTTTGTAATTCTTTTAATGTGCTTTTGTATTCTGTTTGGAAGTAATTTGTTGAGTATTTTTCGTCTATATTCTTCAGAGATATTGGTCTGTAATTTTCTTTTTTTCCTGTAGTATCCTTACCTGGTTTTGGTGTTAGGCTGATGCTTCCTTATTAGAATCAGTTTAATAGTATTCTTTCCTGATAAATTTTTTGGAAGAGCTTGAGTAAGTTCGGCATTAGTTCATCTGAGTGATTGGGAGAATTCACCTGTGAAGCTATCTGGTCCTGGGATTTTCATCTTTGCGATGTTTTTGATGACTGTTTCAATCTCTTCACTTATGTATGATTTGTTGAGGTCTTCTAATTCTTCTAAAGTCAGTGTATGTGATTAATGTGTTTCCAGGAATTTGTCCATCTCGTCTACATTTTCTATATTTTTGGCATACACGTATTCACAATATCCTCTTATGATCTCTCTTATTTCTTTGAGGTCAGTAGAAATATTCCCCCTCTCATTTCTGATTTTATTTACATCTTTTCTTCTTTTTTCTTTGTCTGTCTAGCTAAGGGTTTGTCGATTTTGTTGATCTTTTCAAAGAACCAGCTTTTGCTTTTCTTGATTCTCTGTATTGTTTTTTTTTGCTCTCAATTTCGTTGATTTCTGCTCTACTCTTTATTATTTCTTTCCTTTGGCTTGGTTTGGAACTAGTTTGCTGTTCTTTTTCTATTCTTCCAGGTATGCAGTTAGATCATCATTTTAGCTTTTATTTTATTGTAAGCATGAGGGCTATAAATTTCTCTCAGCCCTGTCTTTGCAGTATCCCATAGGTTTTGATGTGTTCTTATTTTCATTCATCTCAAGATATTTGCTGAATTTTCTTGCAATTTCCTCTTTGACCATTGATTGTTTAGGTGTGTATTGTTTAATCTTCATATATTTATGAATTTTCCATTTTTCTGTCCATTATTAAATTCCAGCTTCATTCTGTTATGATCAGAGAAAGTGTTTTGTATAATTTCAATCCTTCAAAATTTATTGAGACTTGTCAGGTGATCCAAGATATGGTCTATTTTGGAGAAGGACCATGAAGACTTGAAACGAATGTGTATACTGCTGTTTTGGGGTGCAAGGATCTATAGAGGTCTGTTAGGTCTAGTTCATTTATTATATTATTCAAGTCCATTGTTTGTTTATTTATCCTCTATCTAGATATTCTATCCAGTACTGAGAGTGGTGTCTTGAAATTTCCAACAAATATTTAGAGACATCTGAGTCTCCCTTCAGCTTTACCAGTATGTGCCTAACGTATCTTGGGAATCATACAAGGAAGGTGCATAAATATTTAGAATAGTTGCTTCTTCTTGTTGAATTGCCCCTTTTATTATTATAAAATGAACTTCTTCATTCCTTATAGCAGTTTTGCATTTAAAATCTATCTTGTCTGGTATTATTATCTCTACTCCAGCTCTTTTTTGGTTTCTATATGCATGCAATACCTTTTTTCAACACTTCACTTTCATCCTAGCTGTATCTTTATTTCTCAGCTGAATCTCCTATAGAAAACATATAGATGGCTTATATTTTTTAATCCATTCTATGAGTCTGTCTTTTGATTGGGGAGTTCAAGTCATTAACATTCAATGTTATAACTGTAAAGGCATTACTTATTTCATCCTTTTTGTCCATTGGCTTTCTGTCTTCATATCATACTATAATCTATCGTTTTATCCTTTCTAATATTCTTCATTTCTACATTCATCTCCAAGTCCCTCGCCTTGATTTTTCCTTTCAAGCTGCAACACTCCCTTTAGTATCATTTGTAATTTTGGTCTTTTGGAAGCATGTGCTAGCAGGTTGTGTTTGTCGTTTAAGAATTTGAAATCTCCTTCATATTTGAAGGACAGCTTTGCCAGATACAGAATTTCTGACTGGCAGTTTTTCTCTTTCAGTACCTTAAATGAATCATACCACTTTCTTCTTTCTTCCATGGTTTCCGATGAGAGGTTGGCACTTAATCTTATCAAATTTCCCTTGTATGTGATGCTTTGCTTTTCTCTCGCTGCTTCTGAAATCTTCTCTTTATCTTTGATATTTTTCATTCTGAACAGTAGATGTTTCGGGATAGGTCTGTTCGTGTTTATTCTGTTTGTGATGTGTTGTCCTTCTTGAATATAGATATTTATGTCTTTCATAAGAGTACGGAGGCTTTCAGTCATTATTTCTTCAAATATTCTTTCTGCCCCTTTTCCACTTTCTTCTCCTTCTGGGATGCTGGTAATGTGTATGCTTTTGCATTTCCTGTTGTCATTCAGTTCCCTGAGAACCTATTCCATTTTTTCCATTCTCTTCTCTTTCTGTTTTACTTTCTTTTTCACTTCAGATGTTCTGTCTTCAAAATCATAATTCCGTCTTCAAGCAGTTGGAATCTGCTCTTATATGTCTCCAATGTACTTTTAATCTCATCCATTGTGTCTTTTATTCTGATAAGGTCAGTTATTTTTTTTTGAAGACTGACAAATTGTTCTGTATGCTCACCAATGACTTCTTTATGTCTTTTATCCCTTTAGTCGTATTTCCTTTCAATTCTTTAAAATGATTTAGGAGATTTGTGTTATTATCATTGATTAATTGTTTTAAGTCTTGAATCTTTGCAGGATATTTGGTTTGCTCCTTTGGCTTGGCAATCTCTTCCTCTTTTCTAGTATGTTTTTTAATTTTTTTGCTGATGTCTAGGCATCTGATATGTTGGTGAATTTACTCTGATGGCCAATTTCTCTTGCTATTATTTTTTTACAACTCTTTAACATTTGGTTCAACTTATCCAAAGTCTTTAAATTTGCACAGCTTAAGTTACCAAAATCATGCGAGGGGCTGACTAATGAGGTGCAGACTTTCTCCCAGGGGTGGGTAAAGAGACTTCTAAAAGCAGTTTCTGTCCATGTAATTTCCAGTCTAGCCAGCAGATGGTGCTCCTTGGCACACTTTCCAGGGAAGTGTATCTCTCTTGGTTTTCCTTTGTTTTCATCTGGCCAGAGCCGAATTTCAAAGCATGATCCACTGGCCAAACTCACTGAAGAAAAGCCCCACAACCCTCCTTCCCTTTTCCCTTGTAACAGCCAGCAGGGAGGAAGACTTCTGTTCTCTCAGTTAGCTTCAATGCCTCAACAGTTTTATCCCACTTAATATCTCTGGGGTGGGGGAAGAGAGCTCTTCCTGGTGGCTGGGTAGTTTAGTAACTCATGGTTTGTTATTCTGGCCTCTTCATCTCTTTGTCCCTCACTCTCCTGGGAGTTGTGAAGCACTGTCCTGTTCTGCTGACCCCTAAAGACAATCCCCAGGGAAGCTTTTGGCTCCTTCTCCCTTGTTTTTGTGAGAGCTGAGCTTTATCTGCCTAACCTGACTGCCATGTTCCCACAATTCTCAATGCACCAATCTTTATGCTAATACCATGCTGTTTTGACCACTGTAGCTATATAATACACTTCAAAGTCATGAGGCATGAGTCTTCTGACTTTACTCTTCTTTTTAGGATGTTTTTGGCTATTCAGGACTCCTTTCCCTTCCAAATAATTTTGGTAATTGACTTTTCTGTATCTGTAAAGTAAGCTCTTGGAATTTTGATTGTTAATCCTTTGAATCTGTAAATGAGTTGGGGTAGAATTGACATATTCATAATGTTTAGTCTTCTAATACATGAACACATGAGGTCCTTCCATTTGTCTAGGTCTTCTTTGATTTCTTTTATTAGTGCTTTTCAGTTTTCTGAATAAAGATCCTTTACACTCTTGATTAGATTAACTTCTAGGTATTTGAATGCTAATATAAATAGAATTTTTTTTTCTTGATTTCCTCCTCAACTTGCTCAGTAGTATTGTTTAGAAACACCACCTTTTTTGTGTGTTGATCTTGTATCTTGCCAATTTGCTGAACATATTTATTTCCTCTAATAGCTTTGTTGTAGATATTTCAGGATTTTCTAAATATAAGATCATGTTACCTGGGAATAGTGAGTTTTACTTTCTCTTTTCCAATTTGGATGACTTTTTTTTCTTGCCTAATTGTTCTAGCTAACACTTCTGTAACAATGTTGAATAACAGTGGTTACAGTTGGTCATCCTTGTCTTGTTTCTGTTCTTAGGGGGAAAGCTTTCAACCTCTCTTATTGTGAGGTTGGCTCTGGCATATTAATATATGCCCTTTATTATGCTAGGGACTTCCCTCCTTTATCTATCTTTTGAATAGCTTTTTATTAAGAAAAGATGCTATATTTTATCACATGACTTTTCTGTGTCAATTGAGATGATCACGTTTTTTTTCTCTTCAATTTGTTAATGTGTATTACATTAATTTTTTTCCTGAGTTAAACCACCCTTGCATACCAGGAAGAAAACCAACTTAATGGTGGTGTATGATTCTTCTAATATGCTTTTGGCTTCTCTTTGCAAGTATTTTCTTGATTATTTTTGCATCTATGCTCAGTAGTGAGATTGGTCTGTAATTTTCTTTTCATGTAGTATCTTTATTTGGCTTTGGTATTGGGGTAATGTTGGCTTCATAAAATGTGTTGTGTAATGTTCCCTCCATTTCAGTGTTTTGTTAGAGTATAAACAAGATTGGTATTAATTCTTCTCAAAATAGTTGGTTCAATTCAGTTGTAAAGCATCTGGTCCTGGACTTTTCTTTGATGGGAGACTTTTGATGACTTTTGATTCAATCTCTTTATTTGTGATTGATTTGTTGAGTTCTTGTATTTCTTGTAGAATCAATGTATGTTGTTTGTGCATTTCTAGTAATTTGGCCATTTCATCCTGGTTTTCTAATTTATTAGCATACATTTTCTCATATTATCCACTTGTGGTCCTTTTTATTTCTGTGGGGTCGGGCATAATGCCCTCCCTTTCATTTCCAATTTTATTTATTTGCATCTTCCATTTTTTTTTTCTTATTCAATTTTATTGATCTTCTCAAAGAACAAGCTTTCAGTCTTGTTGATCTTTTCTATTTTTTTTTTATTTCATTGTTCTCAATTTCATTTATTTTTGCTCTACTCTGAATTTTTTTTTTCTTTCTCTCTGCTTTGGGATTGGTTTGCTGTACATTTCCTAGTTTCTCCAGGTGTTCAGTTATGTTTTTGAGTTTAGCCCTTTCTTCTTTTTTAATGTAGATATATAGGGCTATAAATTTCTCTCTCAGCACTGCCTTGTCTGTATCCCATAAGTTTTGATAAGTTGTGCTCTTATTTTCATTCATCTCAAGATATCTACTAATTTCTCTTGCAATTTTTTCTTTGACCCACTGGTTATTTAGGAGTGTATTGATTAACATCCATATATTTGCAAATTTTCCCCTTTCCCACCTGTTACTTTTTCCCATCTTCATTCTACTATTATCATTGAAGGTGCTTTATATAATTTCTAAATTCTTAAATTTATTCAGAGCTGTTTTGTGCCAAACATGTGGTCTAACCTGGAGAAAGATCCATGAGCACTTGAGAAGAATGTTTAACCTTCTCATTTGGGGTTCAATGTTCTGTATATCTGTCTGGTCCAGCTCATTTATCACATTGTTCAAGTTCCCTGTTTCTTTGTTGATCTTCTGTCTAGTTGTTCTCTTGATTTAAGTGGCATGTTGAAGTCTCCATTATTATTGTAGAGATGTCTATTTCTCCTTTCAGTTTTGTCAGAGTTTGCCACATGTATTTTGGGGGGAACCCTGGTTAGGTGTATAAATATTTATGACTGTTACTCCTTCTTGTTGGATTGTCCCTTTTATTAATATATAATGGGCTTTTGCATTTCTTAACACTTTTTTTCCATTTAAAATCTGTTTTGTTTGATACCAGTATAGCTAACCCTGCTCTCTTTTTCTATTGTTTGTGTGAAATATCTTTTTCCTACTTTCACTTTCACTCTATTTGTATCTTTAATCTAAGGCGAGTCTCCTGCAGACAGCATATGTATAACTTATGTTTCCTTACCAATTCTGTCTTTTGATTGGGGAGTTTAATCCATTAACAGTCAATGCTATTACAGTGAAGGTATTACTTACTTCAACAATTTTATCCTCTGACTTTCATATGTCACATCTTACTTTTGTCTGTCTTTTTACCCTTTTGGCTACCCTTTCTGAGAATTTTCGCTTCTGCACTCTCCGCTGAGCCTCTCTTTCTTGTCTTGTCTTTTCTAGCTGCAGAACTCCCTTTAATGTTTCCTGTAGAGCTGGATTCTTGTTTACAAATCTCTTAGTTACTGTTTATCTGTGAATATTTAAACTCACTATCATATTTGGAGGACAGTTTTGACAGATAAATAATTCTTGGCTGGCAGTTTTTCTCTTTCAGTATCTTAATTATATCATAACACTGGCTTCTCACTGCCATGATTTCTGAAGAGAAATCCACATGAAGTTTTATTGGAGATCCCTTGAATGTGATATTTTGTTTATCCCTTGCTGCTTTTGGAATTTTCTCTTTATCTTTGGCATTTGGCATTCTGACAGTTATGTGTCTTGATGTAGCTCTATTTGGGTTTATTCTAATTGGAGTATGCTGTGCTTCCTGGACACATATATTCATGTCTTTCATGAGAGTTGGGAAATTTTCAACCATTATTTACTCAAATACTCTTTCTGCCCCCTTTCCCTTCTCTTATGCTTCTAGACCTTGCATAACATGCATGTTGGTGCACTTTATTTATCATCTAACTCCTTGAGCCCCTGCTCAAGTTTTTCCAGTCTTTTCTATCTGTGTTTGCCTATCTTTTCAATTTATGTTTGTCTGTCCCCTACATATTTGATTCTTTTTTTTAATGATTTCCAATCTGCTGTTTTATGCCTCTATTGCATATTTATTCTCACTTATTTTGCCTTTCATTCCTATAAGCTCTGCTATTTTTCTGTCCAAGTTTTCAAAGTTTTCATTGCACTCATCCAGTGTTGTCATAATGTCTTTTACTTCTTTAACCATGTTGTCATTCAACCCTATGATTTGATTTAAGATTTTTGTATGAGCCTCATTGATAAGTTGTTTCAAGTCCTGTGTCTTACCTGGAGATTTGATTTGTTCCTTTTCCTGAATCATCTCTTCCTTTTTCTTCATATTGTTTGTAATGTTTTACAGTTGTCTAGGCATCTGATTATGGTGCTGAGTTTACTCTGATATTCTGTTTCTCTTTCTTCCCAAGCAGTTTACTGTTAAGTAGCTGTGTGTTATCACTGTTCTTTAATTCTTGGTTCAGCTTCTTCTAGATATTTAGGACTGCCCCTGTTTAAAGGCTCAAACCAGGGCTAAGGACCTAGTAATAGGGTGCAGGCCCATTGCCAACGGTCATGTAATGGGAGAGAGGAAGGGCACCTGATTGCCTCCTTTATCTTTTAGTATTATTTTCCCCTCCTTTTCATGCATTTCTCTGGTCTGTCATCAGATGGCAGTCTTTGACAGCCCTTTTAACTTAGACCCCAGATGCAAGGGGAGAATGCATTCACTGAACCCCACCAGCCATGGTCTTGCAAAAGCAATGTCTTCAGGGCAGGCCATGGCTTGCAAACAATGTTTAGCAGAAATTGTTCTCCTCCCTTGGCTGGCTTCACCCTCCCTCCCTCTGCCTCCTCAAAACTCAACCCAGGGCAGTAGAGCCAGTGTTTGAGAAGGCAAATTATCTTTACCTCCCTGCCAGCTCTAGAGGCAAACAATTTTATGGCCCCACCTGGCCTAGAAGTGTGTGACTGATAAGATGAAACATACCAAATTCACTTGCCAAAATCTGAATTTGCTGTAGACTGGGTCCCTCCATCTCCTCTTACTTGGGGAAGAGGAGCCCTGCAACCCTGTGACTCTACTGCTGCTGCCGTCCACCAGCACTACAGTCTGCAGACTACTGCTTTTTCCAAGGGTGGGGGGAAGGGTACCTGCATCTGCTGCTACAGCTTTGTTCACAGGATTTTTCTAGCCAGCTGACCCTTTTGCCTTGCTCCTCAGTCTTCTGTGTCTCAACTCCCCTGGTATCCTGAGCTTCAAAGCAGCTCTCCAGAGAGTCTTCTAGATATTTCTCTGGAAGAGAAGTGATCCCTCTGCCTCTCTAATTCTTCATTTCTACTTGGGTATTTTAAGTACTCTCAAAATTAACACATCAAAACTAAAATCACAAACTCTAAATTTCTATTTGCTCTTCACTCTTCCTGATACCAAAATCGGGAACACATTCCATCTGACCAGTGACAGCATGTTTAATCTCTTCCTCACTCTCACTTGTTGTATGTGACCTATCCACAATACTGTAAATTTTGCCTTTTAATTATATCTCTAGTATATTCATCTCTTTTTACTTTGTTTCAAACACCTGTCATGTGGACTACTATATAGGGATAATTAATTAAAGAATTAATCAGGCATACCCTTTATCCTTTCATCATTACCAGGTGCACACAATTTTTAATGCATCATGGAACTTTGCTTGTCTTATTTCCATCTTAAAAAAGGGGCTCATTCATTATTTTTTTAAGCATGTTTATTTATTTATTTCTCAGTCCCCTTGCTGTTTGTGCTCACTGTCTGTTCTCTGTGTCTGTTATCTGTATGCTCTCTGTAACTGCACATCTTCTTTTAAGAGGCAGCAGGAATTGAACCCAGGACCTTGCATGTGTGAAGGAGATGCCCAATCATGTGAGCCACATCCACTCCTTGCTTTTTGTGCCTCTTCTTGTGTCTCCTCGTTGCATCTCCTCATTATGTTATCTCATTGCATCATCTCACAATGCTAGCCCATTGCATCAGCTCGCTTTCTTGCTTGTCTTCTTTAGGAGGCACCAGCAACCGAACACAGGACCTCTCATGTGGAAGAAGGGTGCCCAATTGCTTGAGCCATATCCATTCACCCCAGGTTCATTTATTATTGAGGCATTGATGACAAATATGTGAACAAATGGTACCCATGCTTTAATAGGGTTACATGCCAATGATCCAGGAAAGTTTACGGGTACATTTTCACTATATGATTATATCTACTGTGAAAAAAAGTCAACTATAAGGGAAATTTTTTCATTTTAACAAGTTGTCAGATATCTACTTCAGTCTCAATAAAGATTGTTATGTGTTTTTTTTTTAATTTTATTTGGATTTTTGGTACTGAATTTATATTGTTGTAAAGTAACATTATCTAAACAGTGAAGCTTCATCTTCAAAAAGGAGGAAAGACTTTTGTTTCTATTTGCTAATGACAAATTTATTAATATATGTACAAGAAAGAAAGGATGTACAGGTGAGTTTTAAAGAGGTTGCCATCTTGTAAAGGAAGCAAATAGTCATCAGTTTGTATGATTTATTTTAAGGCCAGAAAGTAAATTTCCTTAAAATTATTAGAAAGGTCAGAGAATATTTTCACACAATAAAGCAGGACATGGTTAGAAATGGAATGCTATCCCTTGTATTGACAAAGTAACAAACATCTCTGAATTCCCAGTAACTGAGAAATGGGAAAGCAAAAAAGACTTTTTTCCATACAATGTAGATTTTGTAAATTGTTGATAAGTATGAATGGATAATTAGGGAACCATGTGAGAATGAAGATTCTTCTATTTCAAATAACTCAAATTTTACAATTGAAGTACTTTAATATAATAAAAGTGGAATAAGAGTAGAATTATTCATTTAAATTCTGCTCAGAAATGTAAAATGGACATTTTAAAGTGGTGAAAATAGCACACAGTACAAGAATGCCTGACATTTGCTGTTCACTTAAAATTCAGTCAGTAGCTAACTTGGTACTCTGGGCCAGTTACTCAAGGGATTTATGCATGAAGCTATTTGTCTATAGACCACTAAAGGATACTCTTTTTCTATTGCCTCATGCATGCATTATCACGGAGTACTCAGAATGAATTTAATTTTCAAGTGATTGCAAATATGCCAGGTTAAGTTGTTGACATCTTACTGTAAGACAGCAGGGTTCTTTTTTTTTTTTCCCATGACCATGTCCCAGGATCCTCTATTATGGACATTTTAATGAGCTACATATTTCCCATAGAGAAATGATGGAAATTCTCTTACCTGTCTGGGGAGTGATGATGCCACATCAATAAAAACCTTTTTTTTTTCCTTTCCTTTTTTTCTTTCTTTTCTCCTCTGCATAAGCCCCATGCCTAGAGAGGAGGTGAGTCACTGGGGTTTCCCCCTTTCAAGTTCTTTTTCTTATGAGTAATAAACTGGGCTCATTTTCTCCAAACACATTTCCCAGCAAGCCTCAACATCTGGTTTGAAATTCATTTGATTCTTTCCATTATTTGGAATAAGCATATCCATGTTGTATTCCTGGCTGCATGTTCCAAGAACAATATCTCTTGGAGCTGTTGCAGAGAGATTCAGGCTCCAGAGAGATAGCTTCCAGCCAGGATTCCACATTGTGTTACTTCTTCCTCATAACTGAGGGTCAACTTTAGCTGACACAGGATGATTTTAACATACTCTCACACTCTTCCACAGAAGTAATAAAGATGAATTGTCATCTTTCTAGATGTACTGACACCCAATTTGTGCAGGAAATTAATAACAGGACTCTGCAACAA